>BLKR01000637.1:347023-442522 GCA_011170035.1 Teleogryllus occipitalis | reverse complement strand
GCGCGGTCCGTGGCCCGTTTGGTAGGGCACTGCTCCGGTATTCGCCTGGTGTTGATCGGAGAAACCACGGGAAACTACCGATCAGAGCAGCCGGCCGCTAGAATTCTCCTCCAGACAGCGACTGAATTCGACCTAGCTGAAAAGCTGCCTGGCCAAGCGGACTCCACTTCCCGACTCGCCAAAGCAAGGACGAGCCTTAGCCGGATCGGTGGCCGAGATCGCTAAGGTAGTAGTGTCGTGACGATCTCGTATTGAAGGGTCGCGGGTTCGATTGATTGATTGATTTTTTCGTGTTTCCGGGCGCGTGAACTGCTTTGGTCATTAGTCCCGTTAGTGTAGTGCATGTTATTTTCTCCGGAGATGGCTGTGATCTTCCTCCGCTGGATGGCGAGATCCGGCGCCGACTTACCGTCGGCTAGTGGGGTTTCCCCCTAACCAGGACTCTCCCACCAGCAGGGCACCGCTCCAGTCGGGACAAGCTCTAAGCTCCCGACCGGTCTCCCGGAATATGTGGTAGTGTTGTGCATGTTAGTGTGTGTGTGTGTGTGTGTGTGTGTAAGGGGAGAGGATAGAACAAGGAAGAGGAAGGACAGATCGCGCGCGGTCCGTGGCCCGTTTGGTAGGGCACTGCTCCGGTATTCGCCTGGTGTTGATCGGAGAAACCACGGGAAACTACCGATCAGAGCAGCCGGCCGCTAGAATTCTCCTCCAGACAGCGACTGAATTCGACCTAGCTGAAAAGCTAGTGTCGAAAATTCTGTCGCCGTCAGGACTGGAACCTAGGACCTCCCGGTTAGAGGCGCTGCAGTGGCAGTTCAAGCGAGGTCCTATTGAGACAGGAGGTCCTCAATTAACATTATAGAAACAACACTCTCACCTACCGAATTTCATTAACATCACTTTCTTTCTAAACACTTCCGACAAGCAGATAAGAAAAAAATGAATATTTCCGAGATATCTGTTGAGTAGTTTTTGTCTCTACAACATGCAATACGAATATTGCCTCACAAACACACACATACACGTTGAGAAGCAAATATTAATCTTCTTTGATACCAAAGACATTGTAATAGTATATTAGACCTACGTATAGCGCTAGTGTAGAGTCGCAAATTGAATCGTTTCCTGGCACCCATGTTGGATGTAGCCATGTTGGGGGCGACCGTGTGGACACTCAGAGCCTGATTGGTGCCGTATATCATTCTCATTGTGGTTTTGGCGAAAGAGAAAGATTCTATGAGTAAATTGATGAAACAGCGCGCGGCTTATGGATGTACCATTCGACGAAAGCCTGTGCGCTATAATTTCACAAGTACATCATTTAGGTATGTGATGTAGCTTATTGAATGTGCTGATTACTTTGACTAATTAATGTGGTTTTCGTGAATAAGAATAAAATCGATGAATTTTCATTGTATGTAAAGGAACATTACTTTAACTCTAAATTACTCTCAATTTTCTTTTGGAGAGAACTTTCAATTTTTTTAAAGTAGATAAAAAATATTTATATTCACTAAATTCAAACTTAATGAAGGAATATCCTAATTTCTGTCTCGTAGCTGGTGAGAACTTCAAGAATAGGTATATATTAACAACGATTCTCATGATGGTTTACTCCACGTATCTGCATACACTAAACCAAACTTCTGTCTGAAGAGAAAGTGTATCCAATAATAATGATATTTTAGGTTTATAATTTTGTAAAGAATTCTAAAAATGTAACGTAATATAATGTACCCTTTTCTAATAAAAATTGCAGAAACAGTCACAATTTACAATTTGTAACTGAGTGTGTTAGAGGACTATATTTTAAAACAACTATAAAAGTTTCCGAAGGGAATGTCCCAATATCTGCTACAAAATGATGTTTTACGACGGAAAATAACCTACCCAACCTATAAAAATCACATGATTTCATTAAAATATGTTCTGTTTAATAAATGAGTTATCACGGAAAGGCCAACCTCATGGAGCACACACACATCCATGTTTGAGTACTATATTTGCTAAAAGAAGTTTAAATAATTTTTTTCTTTCAAACATGCTGTTACTAGTCCCAAAAGCACATGGGCAAAGCGTTTTAAATAACGGTATTTGAGCTTTATAAAGCTGTGTGATAAATATGTATAATTAAGATGTATGATATTATGTCAGAAATATATAAAAGTTTTGAGTTTGAATGTTAGTTTTGCACATCTCTCTTTAAAAAAAATGAGTTAATAATTTAATAGGTCTTCCATTCTACATATTCAGACCTTTAAAACTGCGGAAAATCTGTAAAATTTCGAAATATTTGAATTATCCGCGTAAATTTACCCCCAACATGGATACCAGCCCAAGCTTAAATTTGTAACGGGAAAGTACGGTCATTACTATAGGATTGCGGACCTTGTTTGATACTATGTGTGAAGAAAGACGAGAAAGTTTTCCCAAGTCTTGTTTTGCATATTAAATTGTATGTAAATTTTGTTGAAGACTTTATCGGAGAACCAAGAAAGCGTAGTAGGTATGAGCGTTTTAGTTAAGAAAAAGAGGAAGAGACTCCTTTCGATGCAAATAGCTTCCTTAAAACACATTTCTGGAAATTCTGGAATGTTTGTTGTAGGAAGGTAACCTCACAAGAATGTTTCCTTAAGTATTTTCCAATTTTATTTTTGACGTGTTCAAAATGTTTCCATATCTATTCTTTTCTTGACAGTATACAGCAATGTTTCTTCAGAACTACAATAATACTACTTTCATATTCATCACCGTGATATTTCGTAATTGATCTGAAATAGTTTACCAACAAGATATTGAAACACGAAAAGTAAGTATACGCACTTTATAACACTCCAAGTGGAATATTTTATCACGTTGAATGTTTAAAGCGCGAATGAAAATTTCTATATCGCAAGTTTGCTCAAAATGTCCATAAATCCTGATCCTTCATTTTTCGGTTATTTGGGGAAATAATTTGTCGTTAGTTTAATTTTCTGTGTTGAAAGATTTAAGAATTGTTGTGGCTACACATCACTTGATATACTAGAATTAAAGCGTACGGGTCACTTCTTCTTGTGTGGTGAAAGTACTATTATTGGCCGAAAAGGATGGAATAGTTCATTTGACCAACAATAACTTGTGATATTCAGTCATGGAAAGGGCTATTCTACAAGATAAATTGGCAAAATGGTCAGTCTAGCACAAAGTACAGTCCACGACATCGTAAGGCGATACAAACGAGAGGATAGAATAGAAATCGTGCCGCTAAAGGGTCGTTTGCAGAGTCTTATTAGAGAAGTGAGAGATGCCTGATTGAGAAAAGCGAGGAAGAATCCCCGATTAAGTGTGCCTAAAACTGCTGCTAAGTTGTTAAAAGAATATGGAAAGAAAGCGTACCCCGAAACTGTGAGAAATGTGCTAACAAACGAAGGGCTTGATGAACGAGTAGCAAGGGAAAAGCCAACAATAAGCGAGTTCAATAGAAAGAAAAGTCTGGAATTTACGAAGCAGTATGTGAACAAGGGGTTACAGTGATGGTCGGATGTTGTTTTTTTGCTGACGAGAGCAATTTTACATTATGACAATGACATAGCAGCACTAGGGTATCGCAGAAGGGCAGCGAATATTGAAAAAACGAAATATGCAGCAGACTGTGAAGAAAGGCGGATGAAGTTTCATGGTGAGGGCGTACATACCTTCGCCTGGTGTTGAATCGAGGTTTTTAGGGGAAATAATGAAGAAGGAAGTTTATCTAAACATTTTCAAGGAATATTTACACCAAAGTGCGGATACTCTTGAAAACAGAAAACTTTGAAATTATATCAGAGCAATGATCCAAAACATAAAGCCTACATTATACTACCTGGCTTCTCTACAACTGCACCAAGGTTTTGGAAAATCTCCTCAGACTTCAGACTTTATCACAACCGATCATTTGTGATGTGAACTGAAAGCTTGATTACAAAAAAGTAAAATTTCCTGAAAGGAATAGATGAGGAGGCTGGCGGAGGAATGGGTGTCTATAGACAGCTCATAAGACATAAAAATTCCTCAGAAATATTACCCTTAAATACTAACATAACAATACCATATAACAATTACTAATTTAAGAAGATCTAATATTAAAATGGATCTAATATTTTGGTTTATTTGTGTTATTTTTTTTGTTTTAATACATTCTTGTTTACATGATTTTTGTTTCATTTGGTACATACTTTTCTACAACAATAAATGTGTGTTTTGGGCATCAACTATTACTGTTCGACCTTCTTTTCATGTGAATACGATAAGAAAATTCAATTTATAGTATGTGACAGAATATTAAAGTGTGTGACTGTATAAGATAATGACTCAGTCAAACATGTTACTAAAATAAACACATGCATTTTGAAGTAAAAGTATAAATATTTATTTGTGTTACAAATTGCGAGACAATGTTTTATCGTTTTATGTTTTATCGCACACCACAAGGATCGGATATAGTTCCCTGTCAATGAGACCTTGGCGAGGCGTTACCGAGGCTTGGTGATGTGTGTCCACTTCGAGCAAGGACTGCTCAGTAACGCTCAACCGTCCTTTTTTTGGGTTATTTAAGGTCGCATCAACATCTAGGTCATTAGCGACCACTATTAGAGTTAACGGTATGGTAACTATGAAGATGAAACGATATGGTGACGATAAGAGGTGAAAGGACGAACATAAATACAACCATGCCCGAGGCGGGACTCGAACCCGCGACCGGGAGCGGTAGCTCAGTGCATCAACTGATGTCACTGCAGTGCCTCTGACCGGGAGGTCCTAGGTTCGAGTCCTGACAGTGGCAGGATTTGCGACACTAGCTTTTCAGCTAAGTCGAATTCAGTCGCTGTCTGGAGGAGAATTCTAGCGGCCGACTGCTCTGATCGGTCGTTTTCCGTGGTTTCTCCGTTCAACACTAGGCGAATGTCGGAGCAGTACCCTAACAAACGGGCCACGGACCGCACGCGATCTTTCCTTCCTCTTCCCTGTCCTTTCCTCTCTCCTTACACACACACACACACACACTTACACTAGCATGCACTACACTAACACATATTCCGGGAGACCGGTCGGGAGCTTAGAGCTTGTCCCGGCTGGGGCGGTGCCCCGCTGGTGGGAGAGTCCTGGTTAGGGGGAAACCCCACTAGCCGACGGTAAGTCGGCGCCGGATCTTGCCATCCGGCGGAGGAAGATCACCGCCATCTCCCGAGAAAAAAACAAGCACTACACTTACGGGGCTAATGACCAAAGCAGTTCACGCGCCCGGAAACACGAAAAAATCAATCAATCAATCAATCGAACCCGCGACCCTTCAGTACGATATCGTTACGACACTACTACCTTAGCGATCTCGGCCACCGATCCGGCTAAGGCTCGTCCTTGCTTTGGCGAGTCGGGGAAGTGGAGTCCGCTCGGCCAGGGAGCTTTTACTCAGAGTTTCTTTCCATTTCTCGTCGCGTACTTCATCTCCCTCTTCACAAGTTCAATTGGAACACATTTCAGACTGAACTTACATTCAAGACTGAATGTAAAATATGCATTAAGATCTCAACGTCGTTTGTATAATTATTAACAGTTGCAGCAAAGCGAGTCATTTGTTCGCTCGTGCTCGCTCGAGCGTTTCATCCTCGAGAGCAAGTTCGAGTGTCCTACGCTCACGGTGCGCTCAATCACAGGTCAAAGCAAGGACCCTGACTGCTTCGCTTCGCCTCTTGCAGAAGGCGGAATGGTGGTGTTATCTACGAAAGCAATAAACATAAGCAACATTTCAGGGTAGTATTTATTTATTTATTTAACGTCAAAAACAGTTAAAAAATATGTGTGACGTGCTATGGAGAGAAGTGGATTCTGTGCACGTTTTCAAAATTCTGTGATCCCTACCATAAGCCGTATACTAATTGAATTTTGAATACAGAAGAAAATGAGCCTTTTTTGCAAGGATTGTTAACAAAAATAAATGTAATAAATACTCCGATGTAATAAAATATATTTTCAAGGGTAAATCGGCAATTAATTTGGGCTCTTATCCCTCATCTGTCCTTCCTGTCGCGACAACACGGAAAACAATAATTTGAATAACTATATTTCTCACTGAATTCTATAAGACGTGTATAGATAATGAAGTTACATTTATGTCTAGAAGCAAAACAAGGGGCCATCTCAATATTTACTCCAAAGATCAGGGGAACTGGACGAAGAACCTGATCGAGATGGGGGTCATTGACCTAGAGGCTACGGTACAAGACTTGTTTTAGGTAGTTTAAAATTATACAGTTCAAATGGTAAATAACACATTAAATATCACTGTTAAAATTAATGTTATTTTCTTTTTGATGCTCAGTATAGTCTCTAATTGTATAGAATGTATTATTGAATGTATTATTATTGTATAGAATAGTATTATCGTATGTACATTCTTCATATAAAATAACTAACTTATAAATAAAAATTTATTAATGGTTATTAAGTAATAAATGTTAAACAGATTATTTTAGAACTATGGATTAGAAAAATGTCATCTAGGTTTTTGGAATCAATATTGTTCCTCACAACAAAAAACAGTTTTTGACTAAATAAATAAATACTCGTAGGTTAACCAGCTACACTAGTTTCACTTGCTGTACTTTGTTGTAGGGATTCCAAATATTCTTGCCTTTTGTGCAAGCCTAGTATACAGTTCAATTTACTTTCTCATTTTTTAAGGCAAAAATCTGTATCTTCAACTTTGTAGTTCTGAAATGTTAACTTTTGCGATTTTCGAAAATACACAGTTCACCGGAAATTAGACTAGCGCTAGTTTTTTGAACCGTGCATTATTACATACGAGGAGACAATTTAAAGGTGACATTTTGACCTGTTTTTGAGGGAAAAAATGTTTAAAAATTGCCTACATTTAACGCAAACGCTTGCGAAAATTATTCATATTTTCGAAAAATTGTGCATAACCGTATATTAAGATCTTACTTAAAGGAACATATTATATTAAAGAAAAAATCTCTATCTTCAGTATTGAAGTTGTAGCCGAAATTTATTTTAAACTTTTGCAATGACTGAAAAAGCGGGGATTTTAATGAAAATGTGACCTGCACCATTGTTTTAAGCGTCATTTATACAATCCAAGGAAAACGTTCATTCGAAAAATTTGAAGCAATTTTTAAGAAAATGTTGAAAAAGTTGAAGTTTATTGTAAAATATGTCTAAAAATTAAAATATCCGTTTGAAACTCAGATGGCCGCGAGTTCATTTACATCGATCGAGGAATATTTTTTTGGAAAAAATTGTCTGAACGGTTTTGGCGCTAGCCTTGATCACAGACCAATTGACGGGCGGACGGGCAGTCTGGCGGGGGGACGGGTGGTCTGGCGGGGGGACGGGTGGTCTGGCGGGCGGACGGGTGGTCTGGCGAGCGGACGGGCGGGCGGGCGGACGGTCGGGCGAGCGGACGGACGTTCGGACGGACCGACAGTCACACGTTTTCGATTTTTCGGTATCATTGACCCACGAAACAAGACTTCTGACAACACGTGTTAGGGGAAGAATTCTATTTACCTACGAACAAGATTTTTGCATTTTTTTCGTTACCAGGGCTAGGCAATAAGAGTTTTCCTGTCGAAAATTCGCCGTATTCCAGCGCACGATTACAGTACTTTCTTCTCTTACGAAATAAGGGCGAGAAAGTGATAGTTATTCTCCTTCACTAGACAGAGTCGCGTTTCAGATCTTATTTGTCCCTAATGCTGAGCGGGAAAAGGTCTAACACTGACAGACACATGCAGGTTACCATATTACAATAATAAATATTATATATAATATACATAATAAGTGCGGTCATGCATTTTTAAAATTTTACATTATAAAATATTTCAGTATATAAACTTATGAAATGTTCACCTATTTATTTGTTGCACCAGACTTTATCTTGTCCAAGTTGCTAATTCATTGGCCTCATTTCACTTGACAACAATGTTTCAAGCGAATGTATTTCACGTAATTACACACCCGAACCTTCAGTTTATTTGATCTTCGATAGCGGAGGTTTTAACCAGTTTTCTTCTGAAAGTTCATGAATATTTGCAGAATGTTACAAAATTGAGTTTATTTGAACAATTATGAAGAAAATAATTACGGATTTTAGCTACGTGTATGCTTACAAATTTCTAAATTTTGTTCATCGACAATTATTTCATAGATGTCGTCTTTTTCACTATGTAGAGAAACTTTTTATTATCGAAAATAGGCATAAATATTCTGACAGAAATTGTGCTAATAGAGTGCCTCTGTACTATTTTATCATTGTGATTACTATGTTGCTTACTTTTATTTCATATATTTTCGTGTACTGGGAATATATATTAATTTTTTTTTCATCTTTCAAATCAAATCAAACTATGCTTGTAATTTTTAAATTTTCAACCAAGAGTCATTGAGGAAGACTCGAATAAATAATGTGATCTACTTGTAATATACATATACTTTTGTGTGACTTGCTGCAATCAATAACAAAAGCTGGCAGTATTAGTGTGAGAGAAGTATAAAAAGTGACCTTTAAGACTACGTATATTAGGCGTTTGATCCTCGGGAACTCTTGCTGCACGGATGAGCTATTTACATAATTTTGAAATCAGAATTGGTAATTTAGATCTGCATCAACCGGAAGACTCAAATATCTATTTACACATAGATGAGATGGCTTGCGTTATTACAGAATCCGAGCGAGCAATAATTTCATGTGGTTTGCTCTACCAACTAATATAAAAGCAGTTTCTTTGGAGTGATGACTTTTCAGTGCTCAAAACAGCAAAAACTTTAATAACGTGTAAAGCAAAACCAAGAATTCTAGAAAAAGCGTTGGCAAACTTGAAACGTAAGCGGGGGGGGGACGGACTGAGGAAACTATGTATGGGGAGGGTGTGTTGGGACGCGGGAGCAGCTGTACGTGTGTTGTATTTGAAATAATATCTTAATTGTAACCAGTTTTTTTTTTAAATTTGTTGCGTCTACAATTTGACGCAACGCGTCTTCAAACCACTTGGGGGGCGTTGAGCGCTTTGCTCTGGGGAGTAATCCTCCATTAATATTGCCATAGTACATCACGTCTCGTCGCAGTCAGTTGTCAATGAGGACCGCCAGGTAGCAACTCCGCGGACACGCCTCCTACTACACGCTCCTGCGTCACTACCCAGTGGCCAGAAATGGGAAGGAATTAGGAAAGGGGTAGGGTTTAGGACACTTCACAGGGATTGGTCAAGCCCTTGTGAAGCAGCCAAACTCGTTTTGTTGAAACAAATTTCACATGGGATTCGACGGGAATTGAACTCGGACCTCAGTGGTGTGATGTTAGCGACTTCGCTATGGGTCACGAGCGAGCAGTTGATTAACGAAAAATGATTACTAAACGTTTGGTGTTTCTTTCCGAGAGAGGAGTAGGAGTTTTCCTTACTGACCCCCCACACATGTTATACAGTAGGGTCTCGGAATGCTCCCACGTCACGAACACAGCTTAAAACATTGATGCCTTACGCCGCTGGTTTTGAGGATCCATTCTTAGTGTCTAGGTACTTTGTCTCACCTGCCCCAATACCCCGTCTCAAGAGATTGAATCACATGACCGTATTAGTACTTGTAAACGTCCTACGGCCATGTAACATTTTCCCCCTAGGGCTTTTATCCAGCCGACAGCCAGTTACCCTTTACATCTCGATGAGACGCATATTCGACCATACAATAGACACCAACACACTTGCGGGCTCCTCTGGTCTTGGGTCAGTCAAACGTAAGACCCTCCGCCACAATACATACACGAGAGGCAGAGGACAAACAACCAAGCACAAGGAGGGACTTAAACCCGCAACCTTTCGGACCGAAGCGCTGAGTTGGTACACGATCTTTGCCACCTCGGCGATCCAGGTCGCAATGTAAAATTATTATTTGATAATAATAATATAACTAAAATTAACCTTTTTATGCGTATGCGGCATTTAATTTTTTTGTGCAATTGAAGCTACAAGAATCTCCTTGAATGACTTTGACACTATTCGTTTCCATAGCAACAATCATAGGCTTGCGCATACAGCGAGGGGGCCGATTGGCCGTGGCCCAGTTGACAATTACGAATAGGGTCTCGTAGCTCTGCGAAATGAAGTATTTTATTTCCGTAAATGTGAACAATTCTTTGAGATATCCCTATTTTTAAGCTGACAATTTGGGGGGTTGATACCAACATTTCTGGAAGAGGCTCTTGAAATTGCGACAAGCAAGTAAATGGTTCATTATCAATAAATTGTATTAAATAATTTTATAAATATAATAGTTTTTAATTAATTTTTATTTATTGTATATTCATGTTTATTTCCTAATGCGAGAAAAATGTAAGTACAAAATAATGGAAAAGGAGCCAGAAGAGCCCAAAAACGGGATACTAGGAATCAACGTGATTTTTGGTTGTCACAATACCAACTATGGATTTTGAAAGTGAAGTATGGATTGGTTTAGCGCACTGAAAAGAACTAGTCGGCGTATGGATGCCTATGTGCTAACCACACGTACCCCATAACCCATGGCTGCAAGGCCGGGACGCCGCTGGTAGGTTCAGGTTTCGTCAAAGGCTATTGCGCCAAAGTACATATATACAAACAAAATAACTTGTGTGTTTTGGTAGGAACGTACAACGAATACTTACGAATGCAAGGGCGTCGTATTTACAAATCATACTTCACTTCCGAGAGACCGGTTGGGAGCTTACAGCTTGTCCTGGCTGGGGCGGTGTCCCGCTGGTGGGAGGGTCCTGGTTGGGGGAACCCCGCTAGCCGGTGGTAGGTCGGCGCCGGATCTCGCCATCCAGCGGGGAAAGATCACCGCCGTCTCCCGAATAAAAAACACGCACTACACTTACGGTACTAATGGCCAAAGCTGTTGACGCGCCCGGAATCACTAACCAAGCAACCAACCAAACTTCAGCCAAGGAATGTGTTTGGGCCGTCTCTTGTTTCAGGCCGCGCATGTCGTGGTCGTCCATGAACCTTTAAAAGGCCCGCCACTGGAGCACCACGCGAGCGCCAAAGTCAGGAGCTACTTCAGCCGCTGGCCAAGAGAGTTCGCCAGAGGCAGGCCGAAGGTGTTCGTCCTTTTTTTCCCCTACATACCTCAAGCAACCTTGCAAATAACGTAAATTGAGCATTAAAATGTAACATCGCACTCGGTAATGAACAGTTGTCCAAAAATTAACTCTACAAAAAATGTTATTCAACAGTAGTAACACAATGCTTTAGTTTCCTTTCAAGAAATATTTATATTGAAGAAATTAGGTATTATAAAAAATGAACTGTTTTACATTTTATCAAATTGTCGGTATCCTAATAGACTGCTGGCAATATTACTTTAATAATATTTCATAAGAGTAAAGGTGACTATCTGCCAATTTTCATTAAAAGATTCGGAGACGTTCTGGAGAAAATTTTACTTAAGCGTTTCTGAAATTGTGGAATTTCAGCATCATTTTCACAAAAGCTTTTGAGTTTTGAAAAGAACTCATGAAAAAGAATTTGAAGTGTTTGTACTTACCAATGTAATAATGTGCTTTTCCGTACTTTTAGCACAGAATACAAATAGTTTAAGAAAAAACAAAACAATTAGATCTGCTTTGAACAAATTTTGTTTTTAATACTGCCCATCTGTCCCCCAAAAGTGTGCAACAAATAAAATTAAAAAATGTACATGACATAATTGACGGAATAATTGGGTAAAAATAATTTAATTCAAAGAAAAATTCTCTATTTTCAATAACGCAGTCGTAGGACGGGGCCCGAAGTATCGGGAAATTTTTCAATTTTCGAAATTTTAGAGATAACAGTGAACACCGGACCTATGCCGTCTTTATAAGTGTTTATCGTTGCATTCTTACAAGATATTGATAGTAAAAATTAGGAGACATTTTTGAGGAAATTTTGAAGGCGTTCCAGGCACTTCATACGAAGACTTCTAAAACTAAAAAAAAATCGTTTCAAATTTGGCAGGCCCGCAAGCCGATCAATCGATTCTTTTAAAAAATCCTGTGAAAGCGTGTACGCTATTTTACAAAAAACTTTATCGTACGTAGTTCCGGATTTTTCCAGATTTGGAAGGCAATGGAAGCATCTTGCGGCTTCTGCTTCTTGGAAAATATCGTCCAGCAAACACACATAATTTTCAAATACATTTGCATGAAAATTCCCAGACATGCACAATCACCCAGCAGTTCATTTATCTGTTTGACCAGAAAATACAAAGTAACATAAAAACTAGCTTCTTCAAAGAAACAGTATTTATTTTGAAATTTGGTTGTTTTAAAATCATATTTTGAATTGAGTGTGTCACGTTTTTAAGCCTTTATGGATTTGACTGGTTAACTGCTGATCTTCTTTATCGCTAGGTCACATACGGTAGTTGACTTTCCGACCTCATCCCTCAGACCAGGTTACAGGAATTGTTATATAAATAACCATTAACACATTAATAACTCACATTACTTCACAATCACTGAGAGTGTAGAAGTTTTGTCATTCCTAGCTACAGTCACATATTACTTTTACAGTCACATATTACTGTAAAATAATAATTTGGTTTTCATATTTCTTTGAGCGCCCAATTTTTGAAACAAAAATCTATGAATTTGTCTAAATCATCGATTTATTTTGGAATGAAATAACTACAACAAAAACATAATTTTTGATATTAAAAATTACACTATTCCTTAATTAGGAACATAATACACAGTATTAGGTATAAATATAATTTGAATTCTACTTCTTGATTTTTTTGTAAACACAATATATTCTGAAATCTTTTCAAACACAATTGATTTTCAATTTCATTTGAATAGAAACCTCGATTTCTGATAACTATGTAAGTTCTATGTAATTTAAAAAACATCAACATTTTACATTATGACGAAGTCATATATTTATTGTATTGCTTCATTTCTGTTGGGAAAGTGTTGAACTAAATTGCCCATTAAATATTTTCTGAATATTTCATCACCGACTTTCGCTATGTCTTAAAGATCACCTTTACAGCTGATCGACTCAAATGGTCCTCGCCCAAATGCAACTTCCCAAAAAGCACGACATTTGAAAGCGGGTTCGTCCATACAACAAGGAATCAAATTTAAAAAACGAAAGAGAAGCAAACACAATATACGTATGGAGGTGGAGAGAAATTATAGCAGTAAATACAATGCGGTGTTTACGCTATCTCTGGGGAGGGCTGAAGGCTAGTAGGTGAAGATGTGGCAAAATAAACCCTTCATCGGAGCGCACCATTTAAAAATAAACGCCACATGAACCAATTTTACGCAAAATTCGTTGCAAGACCATTCTAGCGTGACACCTTGTGTAGCTTTACGTATCAAGTGGAAACTCAAAAGCTTAGGAAGAAAATTATTTCTAAAATCTTACGTCCACACACCTTGCAAAGTGTTTTTGATGCTTCATATCTACTCTTTCAAAAAAATAATCATTGTATTTTTAAAACAAAAGCAGTCCAGTAAAATATTTAATAGCCAAGGAAAAGGAGCCTTACTTAAATTATTTTTTCGATTCAAGAAATGTCTTCAATGTTCTTCTCAATCTAATTATAGAAACTGAAATGCTTCTTCGAAGGAACTCTTGCTTCTTGGTTTGACATATTGATTTATTGATGAACACACCCGAGTAGATTAGGAAATTAACAGTAGAATATTTAATATGTCTCAGAAAAGCAGCCTTAGGTAGCCGCGGTAAGTAAAATAGGTGTGCCATGACTTCATCATTAGAAGGGTTGACAGTTCGTATCTCGAATTACAAATAGATTTCTTTGATTGTTTGCGGTGTTTACGTGAGATCTACGGATAATAGGCTTCCAGTGTAGTGAAGTTGGCACAAAAATGATTTCCCTACTATGTGAATACCACTATAATAACGCCACTTACCAAATATGTAATTATTACAATTACAGGATCTTGATAAAGTGTGGATATAACCAACTATTAGTTCGGCAACGTTTTGGAATAATTTCATCGTCAGGTCTATGAAATGCAGAAACAAGTACAGTGTTATACTTTTTACAATTAACTGAACAATGATGTGGAACGAAACACAGTAGAACGTTGTATTTCAAAGGTTGTTACGTCTAGTTGAAAACCCAACACAGACAATTAATCATAAAACAAACATTTCTGATGGTCCATAGATATCGAAAGAAAATAATGTAAATGATATATTTTTTTTCTTATTAATGGATTAAAATTTATTTGGTTTGACCTGTTAACAGATGAAACGGAATTAACAAGAGTTAAAATAATACTTATTAAATTTAAAGTTGAACTGAGAGCTCCGACAAACAGCAGATTTGACATATTTTCATATTTAATGTATTTCAAACCATTTTTATTCTTTCTCTCTTCTGCTCTCTCTCTTCTTTCTTTTGTCCAAGTCGGCTTTCGTAGTCATTTAGAAACCCTTAGATGTAGATAAGTAAATTAAACGTAAGTAATTAAATTAAGTATTTTGCTGAGTTCCTTTGTACTTTATATGTCTTCCTCTGTTATCTTAATCTCCTGAATTTTCGTTTAACTTTTATAAACTATGTAATTGGGTTGTCGTTTAGAAAAATGAAGATTCTCTGGGTCAAAATTTTTTTAAGTGGTCATAAAATGTTTTTCCTACCTCATTGTGTGCTTCAGTTATGCCGTTGGGTCTGATATGCTAGTTTGTATATCAAGGAATTGTTTCTTTGATTTTAACTGACCGGGAGAGATGGCTCAGTGCATCAACTCATGTCATTGCAGTCCCTCTGACCGGGAGGTCCTAGGTTTAAGTCCCGACGGAGACAGGATTTTTTGACACTAGTTTGTCAGGTAAGTCGAATTCAGTCGCTGTCTGGAGGAGAATTCTAGCGGCTGGCTGCTCTGATCAGTAGTTTTGCGTGGTTTCTCCGATCAACACGAGGCGAATGCCGTAGCAGAACCTTAACAAACAGGCCACGAATCATTAACAATCAATCAATCAATTTTAACTGAAAGGTGCATTCCTATTCTTTTTTCTCCTAGTAACTGTCCTGCTCAGTTGCAAGGTCTCCCGCCTGCGCACTGGCAAAGGTGGTTCACTAATGTCACTGCAGTGCCGAAGGTCATGACCGGCGGGATCTAGAGTTCGATTCCCGACGGTGGCAGGATTTTCAACCCTACTTAGATAGCTACGTCGAATTCAAACGGTGTCAGGTGGCCGGCTATTGTGATCGATAGTTTTCTGTAGTGTCTCCGATCAACAATAGGCGAATGCCCGAGTATTATCCTTACAAACGGGCCACGACTATGCGCTATCTTTCCTTCCTCTTCCTTATCTTTATCCTTCCTTTCTTACCTTTCCTCTTACTTGAACTTATACTCGCATGCACTACACCTCCACGTTTATCGGCAGACCAGTCAGGAGCTTACAGCTTGTCCCAGCTGAGGCTGTGTGTCGCTGGTGAAAGATACCTGATTGGGAAAATCCGCGCAAACCAACGTACGAGTAAATCGGCACCGGATCTCGCCATCTAGCGGGGGAAGATCACCGCGATAGAAATATGCACTAGACTTTCAGGATTAATGTTCTTAGCAGTTGACGCGCTCGGAATCACTAATCCAGGGCTGTCAAACGGAGCACGTGCGTGCTCGGAGCACGCTTGCGATCTGCAAGGGCACGCAGAGCCCACGGCAAAGGGAAGTTGGCGCTCCGATATCTCAGTGATGCACAGTAGGCGGTCATGGCGGGACGAAAGAAGATGTATATCATTAGACATCGGATGTTTAGGCACTAAAAAATCTTCTTTTAAGCGCCTAAAAAGGCACTGAAAATGTCAAGAATAAGGAGAAAAAAGCACTGTCATAAGTTACGTAGACAAAAAAATGGAAAAATTGTAATTTTTGTCTATATTATTTTGTAAACTTAAATGCATATAACCCGTTCGTACATTTAATGTAAAACTAGATTCACATATTTTTCATTAACCAGTAATATTTGTATATTACCAGTAACTTTTCAAGGATCGCAATTTCAAATTTGCGACGACTGAGAGACAAAATCAGTTTGAATGTGGAGAAGGATATCTGAACGATGTGACTGGCGTATATTTTAGCAGCCCGACACTAGCAATACTGAAACATTCTGGGAATTTATATTTATTTCCACTTAAAATTTCGGTGCCTCGGTGTATTGTCAATCGACCATGATCTCAGATCATGGCTGGTATTTATGAAATAGGGAAAAGGAGAAAAATCAGTTGGTATACTTTCAGGAATTCTCTCGTAATTTGAAATACTAAGAGGTGAATTGAAGGTTTGGTAATGAATGGTCACGTTGGACCATCACCGATTTTCCGATATCTTAGCATTATAGTATATAAATGTAATAAATAAAGTGCAAAAGAAGTTCTAAAAAAGATATTTATGCAAAAAATAGGCATTTATGCTAAAATAAGCGAAAATTAGCATTATAAAACTTTGTCGTATGTCATCATTTGTCAGGATTCGTGCACATATATTATCAGCCTTTAAATAAGTTCTCAAGAAAAAAATAGGCATTTCCCTAAACATCCGGTGTCTATATATCATGTTTCAGTCCGAGTGGACTCTTGATTTCTTGGGCATTCAGTGCGATGGTGATGTGCTTTGTTTAATGTGCAGAACGTATTTTATAACAAAAAAGAGTAGTGTTAAAAGGCATTACGAAATCTTCCAAGAACACTAAAAAACTTTTGTTGGAGAAGATTGGCAAAAATGTGGTGACACTTCTAAATAGTAAGCTTCATTATCTAAGTTTTGACCTAAGTTTAGGTTATAACAAATCCAGAAATAATGTTGCGCAATCATCATTACTCTATAATATTTGAAGTGTTTTTACCACGTGTAGTCCTCCGAAAGATACGCACAACGTATTTCTTTAAAAGCTTATTTTCAATAACAGTGTGTTTTTCTTAAATTTTTATATAATACCTATCAAAATATAATATATATTTTGGTTTAAATTTATTTTCTTACAAATATTAATTTGAATTATTTGTAATTACTGTTAATCGTTCTCATAAACTGCATTATCTCAGTAGAAATGTGCGTTAATGTTTCTTTGGTGTAATGAATAATGCTTGTGTAAGTCTGTTTAATGTCAATTTCCATTAAAAATTTGTAAATTTTAATAAACGACTCTAATGATGTACCAACCCGTGTGTTTGGTCCAACTCGCCGCATTCGCAGGAAGTTTTCTCGCCCTTGCTTCCCGCCTGTGACACGAGTGACTTCGGTGAGCCGATATCACCGCGTGCCCCGATCAGTTGCGAAGGCGATTCGCGCGCTCGTTCATCTGACGGCCCTGCACTAATCAATAAATTAGTCAATCAACCCGCACGCCGCGCCAGCGAATGCTGGTTAAGATTAGAGATGTTTTTGAAAATTGTACTCCCCCATGTTGCTCCAATCCTGACTGAGGGAAATGGGATGATTGATTGGTTGATTGATTTTTTCGTGTTTCCGGGCGTGTTAAATGGTTTGGTCATTAGTCCCGTTAGTGTAATGCATGTTTTTTTCTCAGGAGATGGCGGTGTTCTTTCTCCACTGGATGGTGAGATCCGGCGCCGACCTACCGTAAGCTAGTGGGGTTTCCCCCTAACCAGGACTCTCCCACCAGCGGGGCACCGCCCCAGCCGGGACAAGCTCTAAGCTCCCGACCGGTCTCCCGGAATATGTGGTAGTGTAGTGCATGTTAGTGTAAGTGTTTGTGTAAGAGGAGAGGATAGGACAAGAAAGAGGAAGGAAAGATCGCATGCGGTCAGTGGCCCGTTCGTTAGGGTACTGCTCCGGCATTCGCCTGATGTTGATCGCAGAAACCACGGAAAACTACCGATCAGAGCAGCCGACCGCTAGAATTCTCCTCCAGACAGCGACTGAATTCGACCCAGCTGAAAAACTAGTGTCGCAAATCTTGCCGCTTCAGGACTCGAACCTAGGACCTCCCGGTGAGAGGCGCTGAGCTACCGCTCCCGGTGACGGGATGATGATAATAATAATTGTAATGATGGGTTGGCAATGGAAATGAACGATGGCGCACGATCCAATGCGTCTTGTACACCTACGCTACTAAAGACTACACTACTAGTTGCAGCACCCAGAAACAAGCAGAAAGCTCCCCAAAACAACAACAACAATAAATCAAACGAATCCGCATATATAAACGCGGGATGAAAGACTACCTTCACGTGAGGTTTCATTCAATTCCGCGAGTCCCAACCCCGGATGCGCTCCCGTGAGCGCAGCGGCGTAAGCCACCACCGCCCCGCGTGCCATGGAAGTCGCTCAGGGGGAGGCGAAGCGAGGCGCGTGTGCCGTGGCGGCGGCGGTGGCGGTGGCGCGCGCGCACGCGAGGGGCGGGGGAGGGGTGGCGGCGCGCGCCGGGCGCCGCGGGGAGGGGGAACCCCGCGGGTGGGGGAGGGGAGGGAAGGGGGCGCGCGGCCCGCGGCGCGCAGTCTGCAGTGTGCTTCGGCCGCGGTCGTGCCTGGCGGAGCCGCCGCCGCTGCCGCGTCGCCCTTCGCCCCCGCCGCCCTCGCCGACGGCCTCGTCGCCCTCGTCGCCGTCGCCGTCGCCGCCGCCGCCGCTGCCGCGAAAGGTGAGTCGGCGCGCAAGGACTTGTGCTCCGGTTTCCCGTGGTGTTCTTCAAGGTCGTGACTGGAGTTTGATATTCGCACGTTTCTCCGTTCTACGGTCCTGTTTATAGTGGATTTCCCGAGCAGTGGGGCTGCGTTTGAAAGTCCCGCGCTGCTGAATTTGTTATATTGTGGTGTTACGTAATACTGTTTATATTTACACTGTACATGTATTTTATACTGGCAGCTTTTATAGTGTGATGAATCAAAACTATTTTTCTGAATTATTCTCGGCTTTCGTCTTGTTGATAGTTGATATACGCTCACCTAATGTATCCTATAAACTTACGTGTTAAAATCTGCGGACTATCAGGTTCATCGGACCAATGTTATTCTCTGCAAGCCAGTAGGAGCCAGGTACGAGTGTATTGTATGCCAATAGTGATTTTCATTTTGTGTGTGCAAATGTACTGTTTTTGCTTATTTTCTAGTGTTGTGATTTCGTGATTGTTGTTTTGTTTTAAGGCATCATTTTGATATTAATCATGTAGGTGTTTCGATTTTTAAGAATGTCAGTAACTTTCGCTACTCTAATGCGAAACATATCGCCTTAATCACGTTTCTTTTTGGACCTGCGTCACACTTCCACAAAATTAAATACTCGATGAAATTTTTAGTGAGTCAAATATCCGCTTCATAAAAGAGCTGTGTCTACGTGAGTCTTTGTAGATCGAAAGTCTGTTTAACTGTACTTCAGCAAAAGTTTTGTTTTCGACTGATGTGGATGTAGTTTTATATTTCTATTAATTAAGAATATTCAAGAAAATGCAGTAAAAGGTGCTACGAAGTTAAAATATGAGATAGGCTACATAGATTCGCATTTTAGCAGAAACGCACTGTGATTGCGTAGGCTTCTTATTCACCTAATTCTTTCAGAAAATTAATTCTGCAAATTAGGCTGCGAAATATGTAATGATGTGAAATACAAGACCATTTATGCGAATGTCACTGAATTACACGTAAATATTGAGAACACAAATTCGAAAATTTTGAATTTTTTTTATCGTACCGAGCACGACCTTGCTTGATATTTCGTGATGCATTCCGTTTACTTTCCAAAAAAGGAAAATGTCTTAAGCAGCAAAATATTTCGGCTTTACATCAACCTCTCAGACTGTAGCGAACGTCCTTTCTAGATCGGCATTTCAAAGAGCTCCGTTTTGTAGCTTTGCGATGTGCATTCATTCGTCCGTTCCAAAGGATGCAATTTCCTACCAAAGTTTGAAAAGAACATCCCACTTACTTCGCTCGTTGTAGAGGCTTGTCTTCACTTTTCCTTGCAATATCACGTCAAATTCCTCTTAAGTTAAACGCATTTCAGGGATGTGTAGAAGGTAAAACTTACGTCAAAATCTACGTACTGGTTTTACAATAAAAGTGAATTCGTTTTCTATGAAAACACTGAAGTAGGAAAGAAACCAAAGACTAGCTTTGCAAGGTGCTGAAGTCGGACTTTTAACACTAAGCGTTTTTGGACAAGAAGCTCGTCTTAGGCGCCAGTATCACGTATTACTGGAAACTTCGAGTGGCTTCCAGTCCACTGGTGCCACCTGCAGGGTCTGGCTGTGAACCATAGAGCGCGTGAAGCGGATAGCGTGGGGAACGTGAACAAAACGTGGACCGATTGCGCGTAAGTGACAGTTCCAGTGCAAAGGTCGCAAACCTTCCTTCCAATCGACTGGTGCCATTTACTTGACGGAACTGGCTGTAATGAGCGCAGAGGCGAAACACGTGTGATACGATCGAATGCGCTGGTGGCAGTTCTACTAGTTTAACGGTCGCAATCTTTCTCTAACCCCGTTTTCTTTTCCTTTTCTTTCTTATTTTCCTTTTTTCTTTTCTTTTTCTTTTCTTTTCTTTTCTTTTCTTCCTTTTCATTATTCTCCATTCCTCCAATCGCTTCTCTTTCTTCTTCTATTCTTTTTAGTACTATTTCATTACTTAATTTTTCGATCCATTGTACTTTAATTTTTATCCCGCAAACACATTAAACTTTCTATGTAACACCCCAGAAAACTCATTTGGCAAATCTTATTCTCATATTAATAGGAATACTTTTTCCTGTGAACAAACATTTTTCATTTTCTTTCCCCATTCAATCCTATCTGTTTATTCTGTTCAACTTACATTCTGTGAGAAAGAACTTTCGAAACACTTGACTTGCTCTATATTCCCGCTCTCCACCAATATGCTTCAAATTTTCCATTCCTACTGCTTTTCATTTCTTTTATTCTCCCTACATTTAAATTAACTGCGAATTCTTTTCTTACTCTTATCGGACCTCACGTACTAGTAACTTCTTAATTGGAACTCCCGCGGACCACTAAAATGGATTTTTTGAAAAGTTGAACTATTTGTAACTTTTTTGCCCATAGAACTTCTATTTTATTAACATGATGTGACTCGAATATGAAATATAAAAAGGTATAAATACTTATTTAAACATATCACACTTTTCAAAGATTTAACAAAAATATTAAAGTAAGTTAAGTTGTTATTGATTATTAGACCATATTTAAATATTAAACATTTCAATGTGGTTTATGTTCACGTTTCTTTGAAATAAGATTATGGATATTTGGATTTATAATTAAAAACGAAAATGCCAATGATATTCAGATATGGACCATCATTCTCTTGAGAATCAGTACTTAATAGTGTACCTCTACAAATTGAAAATGAGAATATTAAGCAACAAAGGGGGATCACAGCCGGGTGTCGGGAACCGGGGGGGGGGAGGGGGCTTCACAGATGAGAGTGCGGCATTTTTAAATGCAACTCATCACCGTTTAAAACAAACTTTATGTTTGTCCTGTTTTCCTACGAGAAACTCAGAACAAGGTCCATGTAACGTAGCTTTAAATCATTTTCAAGGGTAAATTGTTGCAAATATGCTGTTTAAAAAAATTATCTTTCGTTTGGCAAGCGTGAAAATATAGATAAGTTATTTGCAAATCTGTTTTGTACGGTTTCATTGAAGTGCGAGTTAGTCAAACTTTAATACGCTCGAGATCGAAACATTGGGAAACAAAAGGAATTTTTTGCATAGCATATCGTAAAACGATATGTCACTAACGTGAACACGTGACTTATCGTACACGAGACATGACACATGATTGGACTCAATAATTCTGGTGGAGTTTAGTTTTCCGATATAACTCTTATCGTAACGTTGGGGGTTCTCGCAATGCAATCTCAAAAGTGGGTGCACATCGAACACGACAGCTGGGCTAAACGCCCATCACTGATGCATTTTTTTGCAGCTGCGTGTGTCAAATGCAAAATTATCAAACTAATAAACGCAGGATAATGAACAGCGTTCGGAAATTACAGTTGATATTTTGAGTTTCATATTTCTTCAAAGTACTTGCGTGTAAAATCAATACAGTGAATTAAAATACTAGTCGAATATTACAATTATGTTAAAATATGTTTAATAGTGACAGTCCCAACATTTCGGCCACATTATTGTAGCCATTCTTAGGTGTTTTTTAACTTAGTCCCAAAATAGATGTGTATTCATGATGGGAACATGGTGAGACACGTGTTTTTACACACACACAAAATTATATATATATATATATATATATATATATATATATATATATATATATATATATATATATATATATAATTTTACGTCAAAAGCAGTTAAAAACTGTGTGTGACGTGCTATGGGGAGAAGTGAATTCTATGCACGTTTCCGAATTCTGTGGTCCCTACCCTAAGCCATATACTATTTGAATTTTGAATACAGAAAGAAAATGAGCGTTTTTTGCAAGGATTGTTAACAAAATATTCGCTCAAATGTAATAAAATCTATTTTCAATTGTAAATCAGCCATAAATGTGGGCTCTTACCCCTCACGTCCTTCTTCAAGGAATAATATTTCCTGCCGCGACAACATGCATAACGATAATTTGAATAACTATATAACACTTTGCATGACTATGTGTTGTCATTTCATTAATCTCGTGCCTGCTGAAATTGTTAAAAAAATTGTACGCATTAGAAATGGTTTTGAGGACACAGGGAGTCATTTTTTCAGAGAACACAAGACAACGTCTGCCTTGCATTGTACTAGAAACGTCGAGGAGTGAGGTGTCAATGAAAGGGAGCCCGCGGGAGTCAAATCAAGAATAATCAAACTAATAAAAGCAGAATATTGAATAGACTAAGGGGATTACAGTCACGTTTCTTCAGATAACACTGGAAAATTTCTGACTGTACATTTTGATCGAAACCAACTAGAGTCCACTCAGTGAGGTCGGTGATAGAGAGTCCTCTGGTTGGTTGGTTAATAATTCCGGGAACATCAACAGCTTTGATAATTAGTTTCGTAAGTGTAGTGCATGTTTTTCCTCGTGAGATGGCGGTGACCTTCCCCCACTGGATGGCGAGATCCGGCGCCGCCTTACCGTCGGCTAGCGGGGTTTCCCCCTAACCAGGACTCTCCCACCAGCGGGGCACCGCCCAGCCGGGACAAGCTCTAAGCTCCCAACCGGTCTCCCAGAATATGTGGTAGTGTAGTGCATGTTAGTGTACGTGTGTGTGTAAGGGGTGAGGATAGGACATGGAAGAGGAAGGAAAGATCGCGCGCTGTCCGTGGCCCGTTCGTTAGGGTACTGCTCCGGCATTCGCCTGGTTTTGATCGGAGAAACCACGGAAAACTACCGATCAGAGCAGCCGGCCGCTAGAATTCTTCTCCAGGCAGCGACTGAATTCGACCTAGCTGGAAAGCTAGTGTTGAAAATCATGCCGCCGTCAGGATTCGAACTTAGGACCTCCCGGTCAGAGGCGCTGTAGTGACATCAGTTGAAACACTGAGCTACCACTCACGGTGATCTTCTGGTGTTTAGGCTACTGCGATGCTTGCAAGGTGCTCGACAGTGAAAATCGGGTATGAATTTGATTCGGTCTTATTTCAGGGCAGACTAGAAGATTGCTCTGAAAGGTGATGCTTGTGTTGAGAGCGAATTTAGCAACCGTTACGGTTTTGTAATAAGTGTGGTAGTTATTGAACGTTCGTGATAGTGCAGTGGTCAAACATTGAATTTAGGAAAATAAAAATTAAAACAAAAGATAACTAATTTTAAAATAACGAAGGGTTACTGAAACCCTCCCTCTTTCAGAAAAAAAGCGGGAAGTTTTGCGCCGAAAAGCTTTTAGTAAGCTATTCCACAATTCGCGCCACTAGTTACCAAGAGAAAAGGCAAGACACAAATACCATTTTTTGTACATTACTTTTACGATTCGGGCAAGAGAGAGATGGTTTGTCGTCGCTGTGGCCTCCATAAACTGTTTGTATGCCGTAAAGATTTGGTTCTTAGATTTCATGGGGATGTAACGTTCTGGTAAACAATATAGTACTGCACGCTATGCAAAAACTCTAAAGAATATCCAGATTTTCACGCACTGAATAGAAACCACGAGTTGTGATAGACGCAGACAACGACGTCACCAAATATTTTCAAATTTGATACGCTACATCAAGAGTTACGCAGTTTTTTCAATTGCTCAACTGTAAGGCATCCTCGCAATCTCGCTTCAATATATTTCGTATGTAGGGATGCCACATCAATGCCTTAGTTTTCAAAACATCGATGTTTTTATAGAATAATCCATGTTTAAACGAAGATTTTTTAAAGTTGATGTTTTTTAATACCAGTGTTTTGTGCTCGATGTTTTTACGTTTTCGACGTTTTGTTCATGAGTGGAAAAGTTCCATAATCAACTTTTGTAAAAGTTAAAATAAAAATATCCTCTGGCATGGCTCATGGGCAGCGTATTAGCTTCCCGAGCTGTGCTCCCGAGTTCGATTCCCGGTCGAGGCAAAAATTGTTGTAGCTGTCCTTTAAAATCGTCCCAGTTTCTGTAGCTGTGTGACGAAGAAAAGCTCAAGCACGTGGATGTTTCCAGTTACAGTGAAGAGAATACGTCCTGTTCGCCTCATGTCGTTCTTACTCCCAAGCATGGGAATTTAACTAGGCCCAGGCATGGGGGACACCGGTAACTGGCTGGTGAAGTCTGACTACCGACCCAATAACGCCAAATACATACATACATAAAATACGAAATAACTAACGATACCGCTGTCAGTACACGTGTTGAAATGAAGCGAAGTCTGTTCATGCTATCTTCATCGAGGAGACCCGTCTTCCCCGAGATATAACCCCAATGCTATGTGTTTCATACGTCTTTTCTCGCTCTTTTGCACGTGAGGTGGCTGTAAACGCATATGCATAAGCTTAGTGCTTTCCCTCTTCTCACATTCTTTTATGAACTGTTCCTTGAGATGACTCTAAACGTTGAAATATTCAGATTCAGGTTTCATACTTAATATTATATTGTGCTTTGTTTTATCGGTTAAATTTTAATGATAAATTAATAATCAAGGCAACTGTACAATTAAAATCTTCCCTACGTGAACAATAATGTGAGAGGTTATTAAACCATTTTAAAAACCTAGATGTTTCAATCATTGATGGTTTTTGGTGTTGATGATGATGATGATAATAATAATAATAAAAATAATAATAATAATAATAATAATAATAATAATAATAATAATAATAATAGTTGCATACAATTTCAATCATGTATGACGAGTCAGATATGATGTATGCAGGTGCACATGTCTTCCTGAGGTCCAGAATTGTAACTTCCTCTTTTTACACACAATTATGATGTATTATTGATCATCGATATTTATAAAGATCCATCTTTAGTATTTTATGTCACATGTCTATTCGCAAGAGACAAACACCCACCGCCACCCATTACTGGGTTTGGAAGACTTCAAACCGTTCGGGAATTAGGAGATATTTTGTCTCTGGCTACGCGCCTGGGAAATGTTTTTCTAATGCAGCCGTCTGTGACATAGATTGCGAGTCGTGTAGTGGTTGCTGTAGCGATCGGTCTGTGTCCTCTGCAAGACATGAAATCGGAGCCCGGCGGGTGGGCGATGGTCTGTAGAAGAGCGCAGAGTTGCAGTAAGATCGGATGGCGCGCACCCGCCGCGGCGGGCGTGGCAATTCATGTAAATTGGTTGTTTGGTTGGTTAGTTATTCCGGGCGCGCCAACAGCGTTGGTCATTAGTCCGTAAGTGTAGTGCATGCTTTTTCTTCGGAAGATGATGGCTGTGATCTTCCCCCGCTGGATGGCGAGATCCGGCGCCAACCTACCGTCGGCTAACGGGGTTTCCCCCTAACCAGCACTCTCCCACCAGCGGGGCACCGCCCCAACTGGGACAAGCTCTAAGCTCCCGTCCGGTCTCCTGGAATGTGCGTTAGGGTAGTGCGTGTTAGTATAAGTGTGTGTGTAAGGGGTGAGGATAGGACAAGGAAGAGGAAGGAAAAATCGCGCGATGTCCGTGGCCCGTTTGTTAGGGTACTGCTCCGGCATTCGCCTGGTGTTGATTGGAGAAACGACGGAAAACTACCGATCAGAGCAGTCGGCCGCTAGAATTCTCCTCCAGACAGCGACTTGATTCGTATAAATCACACCTGCTAAAACAACAGGTGCTAGTTGCGGGCGAGCGCGGCACAAGGCTGGATAAAGAATGCGTACGCTATTTCTTGGAAGAAAATACTAGTGTGTTCTGCGTTGTGTTTAAGTTTTTGCCCAAACATTTTATACATTGTTTTATTTGTTATTTAAGGTCGCATTAACATCCAGGTCATTAGCGACCACTATTGGAGTTAACGTTATGGTAACTGTGAAGATGAAACGATATGGTGATGATAAGGGGTGAAAGGACGAATACAACCATGCCGGAGGCGGAACTCAAACCCCTGACCGTTTGGCCAGAGATCGCTACGACACTACTGCCTTAGCAATCTCGGCTACCGGATCGGCATTTTATACTTTCTTGTTCGTAATCGGATGTATATATTACAGGGGTACCCAATGTGGTCGGTATCGATGAAATTTTGAAGGGGGTCATGTTGATCAAGGGGACGATTGGTGGTCCGTAGTTGATATTAATTGGCGATTAATGGGTACAATCAAGATCCCATTAATTACAAAAAATATTAAATTTTCTCGTTAATTGTTTTTGTTATTCTGAAGCATTAATATAAGTAAATAAATAACAATTTTGGCATCTGTCATATTTGGCATATATATTTGGCATATATATTTGGCAACTCATATTTGGCATCTGTCATTCATCCTTAGTATCAAAATCGTAGCTAGGCTAGTGCAACAGGTGCACCGCGCCGGGCCCCGAAGTAATGGGCTCTTAATTAGGATAGTGGCAAAGAATAAAATAAATTGTACCCCATACACATTGTCATTTTAAACAGCCTCATGCTATTAGTATGTCAATTAGATTTAAAACTGTTTTCACGTTTATTGCAGAAAGGCGCTCCATTTCGAATTTCTTCATTTGGGCATCAGAGAACCTTGCTAAGCAACTGTTTAGGATGATTAGTAACTCAACAAATTATAACTATGTATTCATTATGTCAATAGAAAATATCGTTGGTAGGGGATGGATGAAGCCAACAATTCTTTTAAAAGAGTTTGATGAATAAAGAAGGTTGGGAATCTTGGATGTATGCATATAAGTCTGGGCGTCCTATTTATATAGATTTTATGCTGCAGTTTTTATTTTGCTGCGTCTGACTTTTCATCAGCTGTTTAGGTGCCATCCAATCGGGCCCTTGAACGTCACTACAGTGACATCACTGTTGGCGTTCAACCTTCGATTGGATGACACGTAAACAGCTGAATTATTTCAAACGCAGTTTAATAAAAATCGCAGTACAAGTAGTGATGGCAAATTTTACCAAAACCTCGATACATCACAAAAGGGCTTTCGATGTCGATGAAAAAATTGGCGAGAAAACATCGATTTTTTAATTATAGACTAACAAACAATTTATTTTCCTATCCATTTTTAATTACAGTATGTAAAAGAGATATATTTTATTCTTTGCCATGAGATATATCAATGTTATTTACCAGCATGTTAGTAGTATGTAAAAATTATTATCGAATGTAAAAAAATAAAATTAACAATAAAAAAACACCGTGTTTTGCTAGCGATTTCGTGTTTCACTGTCGATTCAGACAATGACACGCCTGGCGATAACATACATTCATAACACGAGCAGCTCCCAAACTTCCTCAGATGGCAGAGGAGAAATGTGCAGCGTGATAAAGAGGATGACGCAAAACAGCGATATTGCTGTGGCTTGTTGCTACTCCACAACGTGCTTAAAGTCTCTATTACAATAATACGAGTAATAAAATTTTTTAAAAAAATTAAAAAACATCGATATTTTTGCAACAAAATATCGATGTGAAGAAGACATTGACAGCAGATGTTAATGTATCGAAATTTCTGGTGGGAAACATTGATGTGTTAAAAACATCGATTTTTTGCCATCCCTAAGTAAAAGTGCGATGGTCGAATGGTGAAAGCAATCGAAGTGGGGTGAGCGACCTCCGAACCCCGTGGCTGTCGCTGAGGCGCCGTGGGCGCGCAGGGCGGTGCGTGGGCGCGCCGTGACGTAACGAGCTGTCGGTCTTCGTCGCGTGACGAGGCCATTGAGTCCGCGCATCGCGACCTTGATGTGCACTCGGGGGCTCGTTCGGCTGCCGCGCCGCATGGGCAGAGCGCTCGCAGAGATTGAGCTGCGGCGAGATGGGTGGCAGCCAATCAGCGTGATGCGTTGGGAGGGGAGGGGATGGAGCAGTGGCTCGTCCTTCGCCCATCTGGCCGCGAGTCGGTATAGTACATTGTGTATGGTGTGTCGTCATCCAGTTGCCAGTGGTCAGGGAAATTGTAACCAGGAGGGGGAGGGGCTCGTGGCGAAATGGATAGCGCATACGCCTTCGCATACCCCTTCCCATTCTCCTTCGTATGGTCCTTCGTATAGTCCGTATAGTCCTTCGTATAGTCCTTCGTATACTCCTTCGTGTACTCCTTCGTATACTCCTTCGTGTACTCCTTCGTGTACTCCTTCGTGTACTCATTCGTGTACTCCTTCGTGTACTCCTTCGTGTACTCCTTCGTGTACTCCTTCGTGTACTCCTTCGTGTACTCCTTCGTGTACTCCTTCGTGTACTCCTTCGTAAAGTCTTTCGTATAGTCCTTCGTATAGTCCTTCGCATACACGTTCGTGTACTCCTTCGTATACTCCTTCGTGTACTCCTTCGTGTACTCCTTCGTATAGTTCTTCGTATAGTCCTTCGTATAGTCCTTCGTATACTCCTTCGTATAGTCCTTCGCATAGTCCTTCGTATAGTCCTTCGTATGTCCTTGTATAGTCCTTTTTGTATAGTCCTTCGTATAGTCCTTCGTATAGTCCTTCGTATAGTCCTTCGTATAGTCCTTCGTATAGTCCTTCGTATAGTCCTTCGTATAGTCCTCAGTCCTTCGTATAGTTCGTATAGTCCTTCGTATAGTCCTTCGTATAGTCCTTCGTATAGTCCTTCGTATAGTCCTTCGTATAGTCCTTCGTATAGTCCTTCGTATAGTCCTTCGTGTACTCCTTCGTATAGTCCTTCGTGTACTCCTTCGTAAAGTCTTTCGTATAGTCCTTCGTATAGTCCTTCGCATACACGTTCGTGTACTCCTTCGTATACTCCTTCGTATAGTCCTTCGCATACACGTTCGTGTACTGCTTCGTATACTCCTTCGTGTACTCCTTCGTGCACTCCTTCGTGTACTCCTTCGTATAGTCCTTCGTATAGTCCTTCGTATAGTCCTTCGTATAGTCCTTCGTATAGTCCTTCGTATAGTCCTTCGTATAGTCCTTCGTATAGTCCTTCGTATAGTCCTTCGTATAGTCCTTCGTATAGTCCTTCGTATAGTCCTTCGTATAGTCCTTCGTATACTCCTTCGTACCGCCATCACGGCTACTTCGACCCTACTTGAACCCACGCGAGAAAAGTTTTCAGCGGTTGAAGCCTCTTATGTATTGCATTAACGAGTTTTCAAAAATTAAAATTTCGAAATGTCAACGAAATAGAATGCTGATATATTGAAACCTCGTGAACTGTATTTAAGTATAATTATTTTTTACGTCTTTGAATGTACCGAATCGGCTCTTTAAAGTGAGTTTGTCGTAAAAATATATTTGGGCACGATTGTTCGTAATTTTATTATAATTATTCCAATTTTAAGTATAACATTTGTTTGCCCCTTTCGTTCAATTTGTTCTGTTGCAAAAACCCTTGGAACCTAATATTCATAAATGCAGAAACATTGGTTTGATCCCTGACCACAATGCCAATAGAACTTGCTCGATACTCCGAGCAAAGAGGAGGGACTTGTCCCGGCGTACGTGTGTGGCGCATTGTTTTGACTCCGGAATTAACCTGATAGCTAGTAGCTCTGATCTGGCAGGGTGGCCCGACGCAGGCATTGAATAGGGGAGGTTTCCATGAGGGCAAACTGCGTTTCGACGGTATCCGACCAACCCTTAGGCGCACTTGTGCATCTGCGGGAAGTGAGGATAAGAGCTAAAGCTCAGGGGCCCACTCGGGGGAGACAACATGTCTTTTGTGTGGTGTGGTAGGCCACGCAGGATCTACACCACATCTGCTTCGCGCAAATCGCAGAGAATTGTCGTGTCCTCTTGAAATGGTGGGAAATATTTGGAAACGCATGTCTTCATCAAATGCTCGGCTAGTTCTCACTTTTCTTTGGCAACGCCATCACACTGTCCTACGAGAAGACACTTCAGCGAATCCTCGCGACGTCTCGCGGATATTACATTCTATTTCTTACAATTCTCGTGAACGCCAGCACACGGGAAAAGGGAAGGCAAAAATTTGATAAACTATGGACATGTCTCATACGTTCAGAGTTGTATTGAACCTTCGACTACTGAGGTATTTTGCACACTTCGAATACCAAGGGGGAGTTACGAAGTTGCGATGAGGTCTCAAATGCCAAATCATGCCACATTCGGGACACATTGTACTATTCATATTGCCTGTTTCACATGATACTCGTCGACAGTTTCTGAACTGATGTACGCTTCATCATTGACGTTTTTCCTCGTCTTCAGTAAAAATAATATCGTCAACTTTATATGTAACCTCCATATTATCATCACTCTCGTAAAACAATTTGTACACTTCACGATCTTCTTCACACAAATAATCTGGATTGTGAATACTTAATAACATTTCAAAGCCTTGAAGACTGTTGTTCTTCGACATGATAACATACTAACGCACAAGTAATATAATAACGCAGACCTGTCCATAACACCATCTTCCTCTGTTAATATAAGCTCAAACCGCTTATTAAATACCGAACGAACAATACCAGTGGGGATGAGGTAGTAACCCCAGATGTAAATTCAAGCCGTGAAGTGGCTACAAGCCCAAAAAAACAGGGTTTTCCAACAAGATATATTAGGTAGGTAAGTAAGAAGCAACTACAGAGATATGAGAACTTTTAAAAAAATATAAGATAATAAAAATAATAAAATATGCGTTAGGGTAACTCAGTTACCCCCTCCGATAGCAGAAGGGTTATCACTTTACAGCTGATCGATTGATGTATTAAACGCAAAATTCTTGCCTATATTTACATCAAATTACTCCTTAAATAGTGAGTTCTGTAACCACCAGAGACGTACATCTTAAACGAAGCCTCTAAGTAAGGATACGCATTAATAACGATTGGGATATCGGTTAATCGCGAGTCAAATTTCGAAGAAAGTATTTCGAATGGTTGCGTGATCTGCTGTCAAATGAATTTCTCTATTTTTCAGACGATGCAATAACCATCAGAGACAATTCCTGTATTCGGTAATAAACAATGAACAGGTAATTGGAGGTATCCACCTACCAATTTTGGAGGCAAGAGAAGTCCAGGACGATTCCCTTAGATAATGGCTTGAGTTAATAGGGAATAAATGAAGATGGATTTATATAGCATGTATATATAGATCAAATTTTGGATAGAATTGAAAGATATTTCTTACAACTCTTGAAACAACTATGTTCCAGGTACGCACTATTTCTCACATTTCAGAAAATGAAATTTTACTATCACTAATATCAATAATATTCATTTAGACCTCAACCAGAAACACAGCGTGAATATATGTCGTAATAATTTATCTGACTCTTCAAACAGCACACACTATTTGCATTTAGTTCTCGATAGATGAACCTTCAATGCATATACATGAGGCATTCAGATAGGATTAGCACAACAGTTATTTTGTGTTCACAGGAACCATTTACTGAACGAACGAATACAGATTATATTACAGATATTCCCCGCCAATGTGCACGCACTTTTGCCGACATGAGGAATCTTCCGTATTAGCTTAGCAAGCTATTCTTTGGTTGTATGCTGGGGCCACTGTTGTCCAACTGCACGACGTTCGTCATTGATGGTGAAGTTCTTAACCCGCATGGCCTTTCTCCTTGCGTCGAATAGGGCATAGTCGATAGGAGCCAGATCCGGCGAATACGAAGGTTTTACAGTCTCGTGGAAGAACCACGACTCGTCGACGGGACCAGAAACCGAAAGAACTCCGCTCGATCTGCACTATATTGCTTAACCAACTGTTGGGACATCTCTCCACGCTTCTGTTTCTGCGCAATGGTGAGGGTATGGGGCACTCATTGTGCACACACCTGCATCTTCAAATACTCGTAGAACTTTGGTGTGGAGGGTCCCCGTGATAGACTTGTTGCCTTCTCTAATTCATCAAACGTGATTTGCCTGTTCATCATTATCAAGTCATAGACACGCTGGATAATGTTTGGTTGAAATGCAGTTGCTGGATGGCAAGTGCGCTTGCGTTTTTCAGCACAGAATCTGCATTCTTGAATACCGATACCTACCAAAACACGGATCTGCAACTTTATGATGACCTCGAATATGTCTATCCTCTTGTGGATGTCAGATGCTTCCCTCCAGAGAATCTACACTGTCCACCGTTGCCCACACTTGTCTGTTTCCATGTTGTCTTAGCGATGCCCCACACCTTTGAGAAGCCGGATTATTTTCTGCTCAAATAAGCTGCCTATGGGAAGCAACAATACCATTTGATGGCTGTAGGCAGTGCTACAGTTTATCTTCCTGGAAACATCGACACACATTTTAAACTGTAACTTTTCAGAAATTATAAGGGGAGTGCCAATCAATATTGAACGAACTGAATATCTGAAACCCAGTATCTAACTTAATATTTTTATCTGTACTCACCAACTTTGACATTATACTACTGATGCTCACTCTTGGCATTCAAAATATACAATTTACATGTTGTAACAACTTTTCACAAGTTATAATACAAATCTACGTTTTCTTCCGTAAAAGCTTTCCGGCAGCTCAGCGAAATCAAGACAGGCCAATCAACAAACTTCACTTCCTCGGCTCTAGCAACCGTAGAACATTACATGAATAACTATTTAATAAATACAAAATGGATGATTTAATATTAGATACAACATTTTAAAACATTAAAGATTGACTATACCAACACAAAATATGCGGCATACCGAAACTCCTCTCATCCTCAATGTTATTACTCAGCAATTACTCAGATTTTTAAAAAGTGCATGTCATCCGTTAAAGATCTACCAAAATTTGCAATGCCACTCAATTGAGGAATAAACTGCATTGAAAAATAAATATTTAGATTTAATATTGGAGGTGTAGGACAAATTCGAAATTAAATAGCTTAACCCTTGTGATTACATAGCACGAAATGAATCAATCAAAAGTCACAATAGAAAATAACATGTGCATAATGTGGAAAATGGAAACCCACTTAAGAATTTGTCGTATGTCATTCAGTACTTCTTATTTGAGACTAAAGAAATGAAGGAAAACAATGATTATATGCTTCCTTCAGCACGGATGTTTTCAACAATAAAAAACTCTTTGTGTTAACACATACGGGGCCAAAATTAATTCAAATTTGGTGCTGTACATGAAATTCAATCCTGTAAGTGTAGTGCATGTTCTCTCTCTCTCTCTCTCTCTCTCTCTCTCTCTCTCTCTCTCTCTCTCGAGATGATCTTTCCCCGCTGGATGGCGAGATCCGGCGCCGACCTAGTGGGGTTTCCCCCTAACCAGGACTCTCCCATCAGCGGGGCACCGCCCCTGCCGGGACAAGCACTAGGCTCCCGACCGGACCCCGTCACTAGAACCAGAGAAAGGCAAGACGTCTTTCGTATGAAACTCTTTGGAAGGACAAACCACTTTGGAAGTTTGAACAGTTTTAAAAGACGCTTGTGAAATTGCACCAGCTACTAGGAACCGGCGCGACCACAAATAGAATTTCGTATTGTTAACCATTTCTGAGAATCAGATGCATTTCCAAATAAGACGCCACGAAAGTCCATTGTTTGAGAATCTTCAGCCGGGCGGTTTCATCGAGGATCGCCTCGTCAGTAAAAGGCTAAGTAATTCACATCTTGGGTGCGTTGAAAAATTATATTTTAACGATTGGCAATGGTAGTGCAGACTTCGTGACCAGAGTTTTTGGCGCGGAGTCTTGCCTGACATTGTGTTACGTCCGAATTACGACAGAAAATGATATTTTCGCCCGGATGAGGTAACAGGGACAACTTTTTCAGTACCCAATAATTCTTACTCTGGGATAAACTAATAGTTATTAAACAATTAGCTTTCAGAACTTTCCTTGGTGCCAATGTTACAAAATGAGGAAGGAGTCTTTTTGTCAACCCTAATCATCGTCTATTGTTCTCCCAAAAACAAGCTATTTTGCAGCCTTAACACTTTGAAATGAAGTTTTTCAATTCTCACACAATATAATGTTGCGAACAGATGTCTTTGTCATAGGCAGAATTAACGTATATACAAAACTCCCCTTTCATTTCACAATTTCTCTATGACTAGTAAAGTCCTATTGGAAAGTCACTGTAAATGAAAAGGAAAATCATTGGGCAGAAATATTTCAAACGGCATGTAGTTATGTAACTATATATTTCTTCATTTTGTTCCAAATGGTAGCACTGGAAATTACTATATTAATTAAATTAGTGAAATTCATTCCAATTTGCCTGGTTGATCCTCCATTTTGTAGAGATTATTTGAGCCACAGGGCAGAGGGAGCGCCGATTTTAATTCCCCGCCAGGACTCCCGCTTCATCACGGCGTGACGCAGCCAATCACACGTCAACTTAGTTCCAGGGGCGCCTCTTCCCCCACTCCTCTACATTTATTTTCATACGTCCCCCAGACCTCAATCATCTGCGTCCCTACGTAACACACCTTCCAAACGTCCCCACAAGTAAACTCCCCACTTGTCCCGTCATGTCCCCATTCACCCCGAAACATTGTCTCCTACATTATTTCAGAGGTATAATACCTTTTGCGGCTCTCATATGCAACCAGACTTTATAAATGAGATCTCTAAAGAAAGAGAATTTCACGGGCACGTGACGAATTGCACTCTGCCTCTAGAAATATGAAGGATTTGTTAGAGAAAACGCATCCAAATATTCATATCAAATGCAACCCGCAACACTACGCCGCATTTTTAATTTATATCGTTAAATAACTACTAAACTAATCGTTTTAGGGCCTTAAACTTTGTAATTTTGAGGCCAAATGCCTCAAAGAAACGTTTCCCACATCATAATCTATAGGATGAGATCTTGAACGTTCCATTACATTTTTGTTGGTTCGTCGCCTCTCGATTCTACCCCGCCTCTTCAGAGCCTGCAGAATCTGTATGTGAAATTAAACTAATGACTTGATATTCTATATGATTTAATTACACAGGCGCACCTCTCTGCTAGGTAATAACGTTAAATAAGAATAGTTTTTATTGACAAGGGTGTACTGTATTGCTATCAATGGCAAAAAGATTTATAGAACAAGTGATGGAGGATAAGAGGGTCTTGAATAAAAATATATATTACAGGCTTTATATGGAAATGGAAAAATTGGGAAGAGAGTGGGGTTTAACATGTATCTTTGTGAGTTCTCACACGGGTACGCTAGTCTACTTATACCCCAAATCTCCCTAATTTCCTTCGCCTGCTATCATCCCACCGCGTGGTGCCGCTCCGCTGCAACCGTAAGGTTAAAACCAACAACGAACGGAACACAACTCGACACCAGAGGCCTCAACTGCCCCGACGCCTCTCAATTAAGCACCGCCAGCGAATCACCCTTTCAATTAAAATGGGATAACTGATAGGCGGCACCAAACAAATCCGTCAACCCACGCCCAGCCCCACCCGCTGCTGCTGCGCTCTGGCGGCGAAACTCGTATTTTGGACGAAACTGTTGCTGTTCACTTGCGACTGCGGGAAGCCACTAACGCAATAACATTCGTTCCTTTTTCAGGCGATAGGCGAAATTTCCTCTACGCTGGAAACAGAATTACAACGTGCGTACAATGGATGAAAGCTGTCCTGTTATTTAACGCTTTCCCACCTCTTTAATCTCGCTAGTTTTTTTGCAAACTCGGGCATTATTAAGAACAAATTGAGTAAAAGAGGCTAACAAGAATTTTTTCTAGGAAGTTTTAGGTATATTAAAGTCGGTAGAATATTTAATTTAAAATCATGATATACTTGAGTCAAGAGATTCATTGTGTGTCGATTCCCAAACGGAATAATACATCTTTTGATAACAATCGTGAAGACAAACTAAACATTGGTAATGAGACTTCAATAAATGTGAACGTAGCGGTAGAAAATAATAAAAATATTGAATCGTCAATATCTGAGGGTAGTTATGAAATTCCAGAAGAAATAGTAAGAGATGGAAGATATTAGTATCGAAGAAGTATGCATGTTTAATATAAATGATGATCATCTACATTTAAACAAATCACACAGATTTTCCAGAGTGATAAAATGCGACGCAGTTGCAAATACAGCCACAAATTTAGAGCAATGAATTTATTCCAAATCTTCCTGGAAGAAACATATTTAATTAGGAAATGTAACATTATTTTTATGGTTTACTTGTTCATTGCTGTATGTTTTCGGACCTGAAACGAAATACGTAACCATTGTAGAAATCACGACCGTTAATAAGTACACTAAATACCGTATATCTAAGTTAAGGTCATATAAAGGATACACACCTTACTAATACATATACTGGTCAACCATAATGTTTCTCCACAGCACAACTCCAATAGATATACGGGATATATTGTATTTATTTATTTAGTTATCTGTGTAATTATTGTTCCACATGTATGTTCATTCATGTTTTTGTATGTTGTTGTTCAGAAGAGTTTGTCCGTATTTATTGTGATTGTGTTTTTGGTTGTTAGCCCTGATGATGGAATAAAATATTCCGAAACGTTGGCAAACTAGTGTAATCCATTAATTGACCGTTCCCGTGATCCATTTTCCTACTAAAATACGTAACGGTATTATTAAAACGGTTGTGGGCCTTTCTGATTCTTTATGCTCGCGCGGTCCTTTTGAATACTTTATGGCCGCTGCATTCCAGTTCTGACCACCGACCCGTTCACAATGCAGAGCGCTCGTAATAGTCGGAACACTAGTGTTGGCACGGGCCCGCCCGATACCGACCAACCAGTTTATATTTCTAGTGCTTCTAATATTAAGTATACTAAATAGTGAAAATACATTGTTAATCCAGTGCATCGAACAACTTCCACCAATGGAATTCGATGCGAATTCATCAACAGGCAACGTAGTCAGCAATGCTCTTTACGTTCTACACAACACCAGCAGTATTCCGCAGAGCAACTTCATCAATTTACCTACCTCACACAGTGAAAGTGCTACATACGAGGATACAGTCATGGAATCATCGACATCAGAAACTTCTTTAATAACTGGCGTTATCAAGATCCATCGCAAGGTACAACCTTTCCAACCTTAGGCAGCCCAGCATCAGGGAGACGCCAACATCCAACAAAGGAAAAGGTCAGTAGGCGAGAGCGCTACCAACAGCGATAACAAAAAACACAGTGGAAGTGCCAATGTCAGTGATAATGACAAAAGTTTTTCAATAGTGCTAAACAGTGCACCACCTACAGACGGTTCCGTAGTTCACATAGGCTACGAAGCCCAAAACTTCAATAACGAAAATGAGACCTTGCAATCCTCTTACAATGACCCAATAGGCAATAGATTACCAGAATTAGCTTCCAAGGAAGGAATAAATATTTTGTCACGCGATATGGTGAAATTTGTTGACTTTTGTATTGTGGATTTTTTGTATCGCAACAATTCTGAAATGCAGGGTTATTCAAACCTCCCTGGGGAGGCGCCAAAGTTTCAAAGGGGAGGCGCGAGAACTTCGTAATAATTGAATGAAATAATGCTCTAATGTTTAATAATGCTCTAATCTACATGAATAAATTACTACCGGACTATGTATGTGCGTTCATTAATTTTAACGAGTGAGGAAGAAAATATTTAAGTAATATTAATGTGTTCTTATTACTTCAATGAACCCAACATTGTCAACAATCAGTAATTTTTAAAAGAGCTCTGGCAGTTGGCGTAATAGTATGCGGATCGTATTGTTATTATAGCATGAGTCTTTCCTGCATCATTGTCCGAATTGTGGCGCTATGTAAGGAATGAGTATTCAGAGTTCAATAAGAAGGCCTTGGGTATTCTGCTTCCTTTTGCCCAGGCAGTGATAAAGACAAAATGTAGACCACGAATAAGTCTTCAAAATGAAATGAGTATTTTCATTTCTAAATTAGCGTTGAGATTCGTTGAACTGTGTAATATCAAGCCCATCCATCTCAACGACTTTTCTGAACTATTAATATATTCTTTTTTATACTTTTCCTCAATTTTTCAAACATTAATTTAAGTTGATAATTACAACAGTGAATAGTGTAAACCACTTTTAATAATTATTTTGAACACTGTATATTTGCAATAAAAAGTTTACATGATCTTATTTTCAGGGAGAAATATTTAGTTGTTATTAACAATTTAATTTTAATAAAGCTAGGCGTGTGCAAATTTTGTTACCTGCAGGGAGTCACGGCAGCAAAATGTTTGAAAACAACAGCTTAAAAGTTTGAAAACAACTGTTTAAAATGACAAAAAAGCGGTACTTATTCTTCCTCTAGAATTTAGAATTGAGTGTAAGAAATAAACCTGTATGTGAACTGAACATTTGCTTTTGAAACTTGTTATAAACGTATAATTGTATAGATGAAATATACCTACGTGTTGATTGCGAGTTGCCTATTGAATTGACATGTTTGTACTTAGTACAAACATAACAAGTACATGTAAACAAATAACAACGTTTAGGTTTGTTAGTCAATAGCTATAAGTGAATGTTGCATGAGAGGCGGCAGTTATGAAGGCGATATTTTATTAAACAAATCAGAGTAAGTTTGAGATTATTACTTTTGTAGCAATGATAATGCAACTTCTTTTGGTTTAACCAACTGTTCGTGTTAGCATTTAATCATGAAAATGTTGGTGGTTGTGATAAGAATGCAGTATTAATTCCCTACATCTTGCAATTATTTTGAAAAGGTATTATCCAGCGTTTCTAGAACACGCTTTTACGTAAGATTTCTAAATATGATTTCTACGTCGAGTGGTCTGCAACATGCGCATTGTTGACATTGTTGACATAGTAAACGCTCAACGTTTGTAATGTATTTTCACAAAAACAATTAGGGTTGATTAGTATCATTTTTAGCGCGCTAAAGGTTTTTATTAAGCGCGCTAAAGGTTTTAATTATAACCTATTTTCTGGGCGAAGTAATAATGCACCTCTTTCTGGATTGGGAACTTTTGAGGTTGAAAGAACGTGGAGCTAGATTGAAACATCGCAGAACACGAATATAATGCAATGGATGAGGGAGAGGATGACGCGAACACACCGAATATGATGCAGAGGAATCTGCTTCCCAAAGGATTTGTTACAAAGGCAGCCAGCACGAAGCATTTTAAGAGTAGCGCAACTGATGTCATCAATTCCGAGATTTACGAATATGCAATTGGATTCGTGCAAAGGCAAGCTGTGTGAACATGTACTACAAAGCGGTCGCGATTCCGTGTTTTGAGTCGTGTCATCTCTTCCACAATGAAAACGCAATGCATCACTCTGGGAAATGACCGTGACGGGCAGTGTTCAATCACATGTTGCACATGCACAGAAAACCATTTCCGTGATCCATGTATGTTGGATTGGTGTTTCATGTATGTTACAAAATGTTTTTGATTTAGATGAACAGTGGAAAGAATTATAATGCCTATAAAAAGTTCTGACGATCTTCTTATGAATCTAACGTGGAAGATACGTCAAACTTCACCAAATTTTAATGGTCTCTAATGATATTTAAGAAGTTAATTAAGGAATATTACATTTTACAACGGAACATTTTGTGGTACATTTCATAAAGCAGCTATAACTTGGTGGGATGTGTCAATAAATGGGGAGTTCTCTGACTCAAGTTGGTGTAATAAAAGGATAATTCGAAGTAATGAAAGCATAATTAAGTTGTGGGTCTATCTCTATTCTCTCATAAAGTGCACTCTGCGCTGGATGTGCTCTGCGATTAAAATGAGCGCAGAGGGTGAACTAAGACTTCGACGAATAACCTTATCAGGAACCTTGCGCACGAGGATTTGTCTAGCTTACGAAATACAAATTTTGGTACGATTATACTTTTCATGCACCGACTGAAACATTGAACTGTGTTTTACTTTTTCAGTCCAAGGCAAAGCAACACAATTCAATATTACATTTGTATAGTACTGTTTCACCTGTTTGATCTGAATCTGCGTTCGTTTCCAATGTTTCGAAACAGTCATTAAGGCCTATTGGACGTGACTTACACACTTTTTTTGTAATTTTTCTAGTATTTTCGTAGTCTATGCGATGTAGTGAAAATTTTTGGTGGGCACAATGGGCGCGGCAGGTATGTCAGGTAAATCAATTTGCTGGTTCTCGCGTTTCCAGCCTGTTCCGTTCTTCAAAATCGCCATTTTCTCTTCATCCATCTCCAAAACCGCTCACTGCACCTTTCTCATCAATCATTTTTTTCTTTCATTCATTTCATTTACTTCATTAATTTTGTTTCGTTTCATTAATTTCGTTTCGTTTCATTAATTTCGTTTAGTTTCATTAATTTCGTTTAGTTTCATTAATTTCGTTTAGTTTCATTAATTTCGTTTAGTTTCATTAATTTCGTTTAGTTTCATTAATTTTGTTTAGTTTCGTTCATTTTGTTTGTTTTCGTTCATTTTGTTTGTTTTCGTTCATTTTGTTTGTTTTCGTTCATTTTGTTTGTTTTCGTTCATTTTGTTTGTTTTCGTTCATTTTGTTTGTTTTCGTTCATTTTGTTTATTTTCGTTCATTTTGTTTATTTTCGTTCATTTTGTTTGTTTTCGTTCATTTTGTTTGTTTTCGTTCATTTCGTTCGAGCACATAAATCTCCATTTGCTAGGTTCCATCAAATAAAGCTATCGACATAAGTGATATTTTAAGGAAGTAACCATTTTTCCACTTTTAATTGTAAGATTAATACAAATGTCGTTGCATTTTTAAATATACAGAATGAGTCACGTAACTTTATCACCTCCTGCAGTTTTTGAGCGGTTGAAGTTATTGCAATGGAGTTTTCATGGAAGTGGGAGAGGGATAGGGATAATTGATACTTGTATTCATTTCTATTTTATCATTTGTATTTTACGTGTGTGTTTTTGGGTAATTTTGATTTTTTGTGCTCAGCTTCCCATGCCCGAGCGCGCATTTACAGGAGAAGCGCTGCGTGATCTTATGTGGCGGACTGTTATCCGTCCAAAATATCGGTTAATCACGAGCTGCAAAAAATAAATATTACTAAAAAAGTGCTCATATAACAATATGTATATCATTGGATGCGTCTTTTTACGACCGTCATGATAGACTAAAAATATGTACACTTCTATTTCAAAAGTTATCTCAATATTTCGTGAAATAGAAGTGATAAAATAGAAATGAATACATGTATCAATTAGCCCCATTCCCTCATGCACTTCCGAGAAAATTGCATTGCAATAACTTCAACCGTTCAAAACCTACACGAGGAGCTGGTGTAACGTGACTCACCCTGAATAAATAAATTTAAGTGAACAATATATAAATAAGAATATAAGTTAGTAAATGAATGATGTACGCTACATAATTTATACGGCGTCACTTTTGGTAGGAACTCGGGCCGTCGCTCCGCCGAGATAGTGACTGATAAAGGTCCGTGATTGCTCTGACCGCCGCATGGCGCGCTGCTGTCTGCGTTGCTGATGAGACTTCGCTCGCTGGGCCTCTTGCATTCAGTGTCGACGTCCCACGCTCTCCTGTTCCATCAAGCGCCTTTTTTCATCACTCGCGCAATTCGTGTAGAGCGCGATTGGGCTGAAACAGGTTAATTGCGACCACGAAGCCTGAAAGTGGTGGGTTGGTGAGCTATTAGGCAACGTGTTGCGGGAGGGGTTTTTGGGAGTCAACACTCCCCCTGCAGTAGACAAAGACAACAACAACAACAACAACAACAACAACAAAAGTATCCTAAAAAAAGTACAAAATGACATGCAAACTAATAAATCTGAGAGGACATTTTGATGTTGGACACGCGTTATTGAAAGGTTGAAAAAAGTGCTCTATACCGATTTTATCTATAAATCTTTCTCCTTGCGTCAGTCCCAAGGAGTTTCATGGTCCTTAATGTCTCCGTGCTGGTTATGACACGACGAACCGAGCAGTTGGTTAGGATGGGACGTGCTCCTTCACAACGCAACCGTGCGAATTGGAAAGACGATGATATGTTGACGACGACGGCGACGATGATGTTAATGTTGATGCTGATGCTGAGATGAGGAGAAATCGTGCGTGGTCACTGGCCCGTTGTAGATGATGTTTCTCCGGCATTCTGATTGGGAGAGGTGACTCAGGTCATCAACTGCATGGCACTGCAATTCTTCTGAGCGGGATATCCTGGGGTTCGAGTCCCGACAGTGGCAGGATTTTCAACACAAGCTCTTCAGCTAGGTCGAATTCAGTCGCTGTCAGATGAATTCTAGTAGCCGGCCACTCTGATCGGTAGTTTTTCCGTGGTTTCTCCGATAAACACCAGGCGAATGTCCGAGCAGTATACTGACAAACGCGCCACGGACCGCACGCGATCTTTCCTACCTCTTCCTTGTCGTATCCTCTCCCCTTACACACACTTACACTAACATGCACTACACTACGACACATGCAGGGAAACCGATCGGGGACTTAGAACTTGTCCCGGCTGGGGCTGTGCCCTGCTGGTGGGATATACTTGGTTGGTGAAAACCCCGCTAGCCAACGGTAGGTCGGCGCCGAATCTCACCATCTAGCGGGGGAAGATCACCGCTTCCTCCCGATAAAACATGCAATACACTTACGGGAATAATGACCTTAGCAGTTGACGCGTCTGGATAGCAATCAATCAATCGGTCCGGCATTCTGCAAGTGATAAGAGAAACCACGGAAAATACTAGGGATTTTTGGTACGGCAAAGTGTTACGATATCGACAGCGATATCAAGATCAATAGTGGATGAAGCCAAGAAAGATGTTTTGCAGAAACGTTATGTCGAAATGGAAGAAGTTCCGAACTATGATCACAGATTGCGCTGAATTCCCATGATGGTATCTTCACTTGGATTTGTTAGACTTATTTTCCTAGCAACATCTTATCTGAACATATTATTATATATTCATATTATTATATTATTAAATAAATATAATTAACACATATATGTATAGGTAATTATACATGGTGATTAATGCTACCTACTTGGGATGGGAATACATAATGGGAATAGTAGTTCTCAGCACTCGCTGCTACCAGAGTTGGGAACAGATTAGACATAACATGACGGAATGATCGATTACTATGTGATATAAGTCTCTCGCCAGATCCGAAGGAATAGCCAGCCGCGCCAAGTTGGAAAAATCTATCATGGGCCACGCTGTGGCTTTAAGTTCGATTTCGAGTTGGGACATGCGCAGAGGCTAAAAAATGCAGTCGATTGCTGGACGCTATGCCTTGGCAAATCTCCTTTCTGATCAGAGCAGCCGAACTGCGAATTAAATTCCGGCAGTGCAACAAACTTACCGACAGTGCAGGAGCTAGGCAATATTGAACCCGAGACAATGCTGTAAGACCCCCCGAAAAAGCCATCCGAAAAAACTCTCCGAAAAAGCCCCCCCCAAAAAAAATTAAAAGTAGTACGAAGATAATTTGAGTTGTATCAAGAAAACACAGTTGTGTCGAGAAACTATTTCAGTTATTTTATATCAAATAACAAAAATTACAACGTTTAAATTAGACACGGAGAGCTTAAAACGATGAGCTTAAAATTGTTTGGCTTTGGTTATGAAAAATAAAATCACTTGTAAAATACATGAGATAATTATTATGAATTTCTGTAGAACCTATTTTAATGTTAGGGTCCTTTGATTCATTTCATAGAGTTCTACCTTATAAGAAATGACTATAACTAACTATTGTAGGTAAAAAATAAATTGAAAATTTTATGAAATATCAGACTACTATACCGCGACTTATACAATTACAATATCGATTTTCTTGAGTTCTATTTTTCAATTTTTAACTAATTTTTTCCCATTAGTCCCAACATCTAGACCCTTGACTTATGGGGCCCCGGCCGATCACCCGGTTTGCCCATGTTTAGCGCCGTCACTGCTTCCCGAAGTTAAACACACCAAGTCAATTTATTAGGGAATTTTTGCACCGCGAACCGTTACAGCGATCGACAGCACTGACGATCTTCGGCGCATGCGTAGTTCGAATTTCGCATCACTTGTACATCTGCGCATGCGCAGAAAATAGAGATTGCAGTCGATTGCTGTATGAAAAAGCCTCATTACAGCCCGGGCCGAGCCCGCTATCTCGCAATCGATTCACTGGTAGGTTCGAGCCATAAGGCTTTGCCTTTAGTTCCTACAAAACGATGTTGGTTATTTTATCAACACATTAAACTTTATAAATACGATACCCTAATTAAATTGTTCAGTTATTCAATGTAATATTTCTACATAACAATGAAAATTTGAATTGTGATCAATGTCAATGCTTCATTGTAAAGCATTACAATCAATATCTATTGTCCGTTCATATTGGGTTGCATAAGCCAATGGATCTATTTATGTTATCCTAAAGAGAGGGTTTTTAGATTTTATGTATGGTTTTGCCTCAGGAAATCGTAATTAAATTCCTTTAATTTCTTATTATATATTGTTTTATGTAACATTTTTTGTCATCTTTTTTTATTAATGTGCTGTCTTATCGCATGATAGGAGTCCTGAGTTCCTCCTGCAAAACTTTTTAAACTCTAGTGCATATATTCCTAAACTCTTTTACCTTTCACAGAAAACAAATTACGCGGCTTCTCGTAGAACCTCCAACTTTCTTTGGGATGAAGATGCAGTGACAAGATTACGCCTGTCGGACTTATCTTCATTTCTTGCAAAGTCCTAAACACAGGAATTCAAACATCGTGAAATTATTCATTAACGTTAACCAGAGGAATATCTTCCTTGATAAGACGGAAGGGTTGGGAAGAGGGGAGGGTAGCGGTGGATGAGCTTGAGGGGGAGGGCAAAGACGGAGCGAAGCGCGGGCGGAGGAGAGAAACTGACAGATCTTACGACTGAGCAGACACCACTCGTGTCCCTTCACAAGCTCCCCCTCTGTGTAGCTCGTTGCGGGTGGGGCGGAGTGGGGGGTGAAACAATGCAGGGAGGAAGCAGGGTGGAAGGGATGCGAAGGAGGGGTGGTGGTGAAGCGGTTAGCGCACGCGCAGATGATCCTCACCAGTTTTTTCGAGCCCCTCCTTAGACAAAATAGTTGCTCGCGTACGTGTGCTCACTGTGTGCGCAAGCTGTGGCGTTAGAAAATTGCGCATGTTTGCCGTCAGTATTACGGAAGGTGTGATACCTCCCATGATCAGAGGCACACCCAGGATTTTCTTTGTGTGTATGTAGGGGGGGTTGTGCAACATGAATAGTGTGTTACCGATTTCTTATAAAAAAATTTCATTTATAATGAATATAAAAAATATTTGTTCATGTTCAATAAATGGTTCATGTATTGGATTAACTACGTTAGAATGGAATATTAGTAAACGCTACATCCTTATTAATACTGATCATAGACTTCAAGGAAAGGGTCGCCCCCCCCCCTCTGGGTGCGTCATTGACGACATCATATAGAGAGTTCAATCGAAATTGACAAGCCAACCGAGTCGAAGGCCATATTGTAAATAATTATTAAAAGCGGCATACAATCAATTATTTATTATTTTTTATTTATTACGTTTTTCTCTTCTTCTTCTTCTGCCTTCAGAGATTAGGGCGATGACTGTTCCGGCCTCTCAGTTCATTTTCTTCTTGGGCGATCTGGACCTCTTCTTCATCGGGGCCTGTATTTCATTACTTCTCTTGGGAATCTTCCACCGGTCATTCTTTTTATGTGTTCTTTCCACTTCGTGTTGTTTTCTTCCATACGAGTGGTTAGTGGGAAGATATTGAGTTGACATCGTATGTCAGTATTTCTTATTCTATCGAGTCTAGCAGTCTTTGACATATCTCAGAAAGCTCATCTCAGCTGCCTGTATTCTTGACATATATTTCTTCGAGTAATCCATGATTCTGAGCCATAGATAAGGGCTGGCACTGCCATTATCTTGTAGAATTTTGTTTGAGTTTCTTTTCTTGTTTAATGGTTTGTGTTTTTTAATACATCCAAAATTGTTTTGAAATTTATGTAATTTATTTTCTATTTCTTCATCCCACTCATATTGCAACCTACGTAGTTAAATATTTTTACTTGATCCAGAACGTGTCCATTCACGACGATCTTAGTTCTGACAGGATATTTCCCATAGAATGCCATAGTTTTAGTTTTTGGAACGGATATTTTCGTGTATTCATATCCGATTCTTTGGAGCGAGTGTACTGATTTCTGAAAATCATCTTCTCTCTCTTGTTGAATTATCTGGTCATCTGCGAACAGCAAGGTGTTAATTGAGATCTTTGTTGAGAGTATGAAGCCTTGTGGAACATTCGCTTGCCATTCGCGTATCATATCATCGAGATAAATATAAAGTAGTGTCGGGTTAAGTACCCTTGTCTTACGTCTTGATTAATAAAAACTTCTTTCGAACATTTTCCTCCAATGTCCACGATTGTTTTGTTGTTTTCATATACATGTAGGATTGTCAGTATCAAATCACATTTTTTTCTCACGAGTTAATTTTAGTATTCACGCACGCTAACTAGTATTCGTCGTTCCTTATCCAGACACTCCGAGGGTGCCACGCGACTCTACAGTATCGGCAGCGTATAAGCAACTGTGACAGTTCACTGCGCTGTTGCAACATTTTATTACGTACATGGGACCACCTATATCACACGTAAATTAAATGTCAAAACATTAACACTTCCTGACAGACTAAGACACTTCTTGATACCAAGTTCATAACTTTCACTAAGGCCGAAACTTATCACCTCCGCGAATCGTGAGAGTTATAACGTTTTCCATTCGTTGCACTGAAACCCACCCTAGTGCAGGGCAAAAACGTCATCGCTCCGCAACAGTGCTGCCTCACACGCGTGAAGGGCAGCTACGAATGAAACGGATTCCGGAACTGAGTCAGTGCTTGTGCGCTACGCAGTGAAATTATACACAGCTGTTCTTGGTAAGCCACACTGATGGAACTCGAAAAATAGTAATTTTGAAATATGATCGTAGTTATAATTTTTATGAAGTCCTTTGGTAATTCTTACTTCGTAATTCATACATTATTAACGTGTGATTTCTTTATTTAAAAACTACGAAAACTTCAAATGCATATGAGTCGAAATTTCCTTTTTACGAGATTTGCCAGTGATCGATATAATACACAATATTTTGAACAGAAAGGTTTCGGCAGAATTTTTTGGTTACAGAAAATCATAAAAATATTAACATGAGCATTTCCGCTTGTATAAGTACGGGCGTTCGAGAAACATTTCTTGACATAATTTGAATGATTTTGTAAGGTTCACTATTTTTATTTTCACTATTAGCGTTTCGAAATTGAGACGTACCTAAAAAACTTTGGTTTCTAAATAGCACTGGATTTGTTAACTTGAAGTTATTAAAGGATACATTTTAGGAAAACACAATCTGATTTTCCGAACTTCGCGGAAGTAACAAAAATTATTTTAAAACATTTCTTGCGAACCATAGTATACTCCATCATACGAAATATCCCTGCATGACAGAAGATCGTCAATTGCCTTCACAATTCCACCACGAATCCAAATCAGCATGGATAACTTCCGTACCTAACCTCACAATGGCCCGGTGCTCTGGACTGCACTGACGCGATCGTCATTGCAGGGGCGCCCCGAGTGCGCACTGGTTCCGCGTCATTGTGCGAATGGAACATGTGCTTCTTTGCACTGGTGCACCCTAGCGGTCGAATGGAACACGAAAGCTGTCCTGGGTGCGCATCAGAGCGACGAATGGGAAACGCTATTAGATGAGCGGCAACGCTGAACTCTGGGTGTGAGAAAGTAAACAATCTTGGCAAGCTGATTGCCTCAGAGCAGGTCATATGACATACACAGCACGTGCCGAGAGAACAGTTAGTCGCTTGTACGCTGTCGGCATAGAAGGATTTTCCTAAGAATGATCCAAAGTGACAGCTAGTGCTGGCAACATAACTGAAGATTCTGTGGTCGTGTCCTTGAGCCCATTAGACTCCCTTCTGCATTCGTTCGTTTGCAGTTGGCTAACTTGTAAATGGCTTCGACGCTTTCCTTTTGTGATGTCCTCGTCCGACAAAAATATAGTGCGCCACGAGAAATAATTGAAATTAGGAAGTGCAGTGTTATGTGCTCTTCTATAAAGTTCTTTTTTTCTATAAACATTACATTGCATTTACTTTTTGAGTGATAAATATTATATATAATTTAAAACCGTCACTTGAATGTGAGATGCGTACTGGTGCATGTGTTTCCGGCTATTGTGCTGTTGTGTGTCGAGCTGTGATTGAGAGATTTTCATTTACATTCGTGGCAATTTTCTTTTACTGATTGAGAGAGCATTTTAAGAGATTTTCCACATACGTAATTAAATTTAAATATTTCTCGGGCTCGCATACGTGCATATACCTCAGCAAAACTCTTAGACTTCTGCATAGGAATACTTTCACACGAGCCACAAACACTTTACGAAGAGGCGTGGCTGAGTAGCTGTCGCAGCGGAGAGATACTTCCCTGAATTAGATCTGATGTTAACTTGTTTAGCGAACCGTCACTTTGGCTCATTCTTAGAAAAATCCATCTTGACTGTAGTCCCCAGTTTAAAAAAATTGGTTGGTTAGTGGCTAGTGATTCCGAGCGCGTCAACAATTATTCCCGTAAGTGTAGTGCATGTTTTTCCTCGGAAGCTGGCAGTGATCTTCCCTCGCTGTATGGCGAGATCCGGCGCCGACCTACCGGTGCTAGCAGGGTTTCCCCCTAACCACAACTCTCCCACCAGCGGGTCACCGCCCCAGACGGGATAAGCTTTAATCTTCCGACCGGTCTCCTGGAATGTGTGGTAGTATATTGCATGTTAGTGTAAGTGTGCGTGTGTGTGTGTGCAAGGTCAGAGGATAGAACAAGGAAGAGGAAGGGAAGATCTCGCGCGGTCCGTGACCCGTTTGTTAGTGTACTGCTCCGGCATTCGCCTGTGGTTGATCGGAGAAACCACGGAAAACTGCCGATCAGAGCCGCCGGCCGCTAAATTCTCCTCCCGACAGCGTCTGAATTCGACCTAGCTGACAAGCTAGTGTCGAAAATTCTGCCGCCGTCGGGACTCGAACCTACGATTCCTCGGTCAGAGGCGCTGCAGCGACATCAGTTGATGCACTGAACCACCGTCCCGGTAGTTTTAAAAAAAACAGGGTGCGTCGGAAGAGGGACGTCCCCCGTGTGGCATCAGTGGGCGGTGGCCGGGCGTGGCGAAGGGGGTGCAAGGAGAGAGCGTGGACGCCCGGCGACGCGCCCAGCGTCTCCATGGCAACGGGCGCGGCGGCGCGCGCTAATTGGAACGACGCTCCCCACAAGCCCCGCGCGGGCGCTAATGCGTCATGGAAGCGTCATTGCGCCTCGTTCGACGCTTTTCGCGCCATGCGTTGCCACTGCCCCGGGGCTGCTGGATGGGTTTCTTTCCGGTGAGACAAATCATGGGGGTGAGATGAACAGGTTGCTGAATGAGTTGCTTCCAGGCAACCAGATAAATTGTTTGAGCGCAATGATTTGACGTTATAATTTATTCGTTTGCGTTTTTTGCGTACATTCTTTTTAATGACGGATTATTAATATTCCTTGTTTCGCTCGCTGCCGCCTCTTTCGCTGGTTCCGGTCGCTTTCGCTGGCTCCGGCCTCTTTCGCTGGCTCCGGCATCTTTCGCACGCTCCGGCCTCTTTCGCTGGCTCCGGTCGCTTTCGCTGGCTCCGGCCTCTTTCGCTGGCTCCGGTCGCTTTCGCTGGCTCCGGCCTCTTTCGCTGGCTCCGGCCTCTTTCGCTGGCTCCGGTCGCTTTCGCTGGCTCCGGTCGCTTTTGCTGGCTCCGGCCTCTTTCACTGGCTCCGGCCTCTTTCGCTGGCTCCGGCCTCTTTCGCTGGCTCCGGCCTCTTTCGCTGGCTCCGGCATCTTTCGCTCGCTCCGGCGGCCTCTTTCGCTCGCTCCGGCGGCCTCTTTCGCTCGCTCCTTTATCTTTTCCTTCCGTTGGCGCTAATGCACATATTCAGATTTGGCCTGACATTTACAGAATCGCTGAATTGTTAGTCATTTGAGATCGTGGGAACCGGTTTATACGGTAATAGGGAACGGTCCTAAGAAGGCCTCTGAATGAATTTTTAAACAGAGTACAGACGAAAAGACAGCGCGCGTCCGTGGCGCTTTTTTAAAGTAGTGCTGGTCCGTTCCCTTGAAAATAATCAGGGAAACGATAGATTTCCCGAAGAATGTCCCCCCATCATCCCATGAATCCCCCATGAAGGTCTCCCGACATGTGTGGTAGTGTAGTGCTTGTAAGGTGTGTGTGTAAGTAAGGAGGGAGAAAAGGACAAGGAAGAGGAAGGAAAGACCGCGCGCGGTACGCGGCTCGTTTGTTAGGGTACTGCTCTAGCATGGCTCCCGACCTGTCTCCTGGTATGTGTGGTAGTGTAGTGCATGTTAGTGTGTGTGTAAGGTGTAGAGGTAGGACAAAGAAGAGGAAAGATAGGTCGCGCGCGGTCCGTTTGTCAGGGTACTACTCCAACATTCCATTTTTGTTGATCAGAGAAACCACGGAAAAATACCGATCAGAGTAGCCCGGCGCTGTAATTACCCTCCAGACAGAGACTGAATTCGATGTCTAGGTATGTAACTAGTGTCGGAAATCCTGCTACCGTCGGGACTCGAACTCTAGTGCCAGCTGGCCAGAGGCCCTGCAGTGTCATCAACTGATGCCCTGAGCCATTTAAGCCGCTTGCCTGTGGATATTAAAAATAAATAAAAAAAAAAGATAAACGTACGCATGAGCACACGCACAGGAATATCAGTTGGAATATACAGCACGGATGATATTATACGAATTTAATTCTGTGTTGACGTTTTGACTGGAAGAGTAAAGATATCGCTCATGCTGTCAATTACTTCTCAGAGGGATATTTCTGGGCCGATCACCTCTGATTCAATTAATCGTGGCTCAATTCCTTGATTGTCGTTAAGTATCTAACTGATCTGCACACTGCATGTGAGTGACATCTGCCTGTTATTTATTCTTGCTCTTCGTTTCCTAAAAGAACTATCTAGAACGCTTGACAAACAAATATAAAAGTACGTTTATCATCGAGGGACCTCTGTCGGCTCTCTTAAGATACCTTTTACGAAACGAAATAACATTTATCATTTAGAGTAATATATAAATATTCATTAAACAATACGCGAATAACAAACTACAGTCGACTCCGGTTATAGTGAACTCGGATATAGTGAACCCTTGGTTACAGCGACCTTACCTTACTGGTCCCATTTCACTTATATTACAAATAAGCATAAGAAGATTCGGTTATAGGGAACTTGAACCTCGGCTAAAGTGAACATAGAAATTGAGTCGCTGGAAATTATGTGGATCTCGTATGTTATTAGGCGAGTAAAAGGACCTTCGATGACTGGGGCGGGGTTCCAACAGTGCAGGAAGTTGCATTGAAGGGTGTTAAGACTGCATTAAAGGATCTAGAGAGATAACTAATGAAAAATTACGAAACAAACAAATGAAAATAATTGATTTTTAAAGGACAAATAAAGATATTGCAGTTCGAGCTGTTAAAGTATTTTGCTGTACCTATATTTATAAAATCAATTATGGAGAAAGTTTGTTTACTTTTGACATCCTCGGATATAGTGAACTAAAAATGTTACCCACACGTTCACTATAACCGGAGTCAACTGTACTTACAGTTCATACCACAGGCACTCGATCCCTTTCTTACTGCTCTCTGCAACCAGTCCTCAGTCAGCAATTGCAATGTTGTACATTCTTGGCGATTGAAGCATGATCATTCGTTTATCAATCATTGTACTCGCACGAATGATCTAAACGGGCCTTAATTATTTTTGGTTCTCGATGTGCGTGAAGAAATTAGCGCTGGAAGAAAATAGCTACGACATGGGAGAGGAAAGTAGAACGTATCTCTGTTAGAGAACTCAAAAGATCATTTTATTCTTTTATAAGATGATAAAACTGATGTATAAAAAATAGTGTGTAATGTTTGTTTATTGCAATCATACAAATTTGAACACTCACCTCGCGTCGCTCGTTTTCAAAACGTACTTACGCTCAACTTGCGTAGTACAGTACCAAGAAATATGTCTATAAGATACAAAACGATTGATATCTCTACGCAGTCGTTGGAATTCATTCCAACTAGGTTTAACAATTTGAACGATTTTGAGAATGTGGAATGTCGAAGTGGAAGCCGAAAACCTCTCTGGAAATGTGAGAGTTTTTTTTGAAGCTTGCATTGTTCAAGAAAGTAAAAATAATTTCTAAGAAATTTCGCAGATATTTCATACTTGTAAAAATATGTCATGTGCTCAAATAAGTTGCTTTCGAGAATTACATAGGTTAAAATCACAAGTTGCGTTTCATCGAAAATGAACAGAGATTTTGAAACAGTTTCTACGAACTGTTGAAGTGTCCGATTTTCGTGGGTGGAACCTGTGCGATGGATGGACCACAAGCGTTCAGACGGTCGTCGAACCGCATTCCGGAAACCACTTTTTCGCTTTCCTTGAATGATGCCTTCGCGATATCAGAATTTCGCGCTGTTTCAAAGCCCCTCTACTTTAGACTGCTGGGGGGCATATGATGAGGCTGCCTGGCGGCAGCATCAGGAAGCAGCGCCGACTGCAGCGCTGCCACGGGCAGGAACGTAATTAATAATAATTAGCTTCTGTACAACCGTTATTATTTTATTGTGCGCGCGAGGTAATTGTTCCTCAGCTCTTTGCAAAGGCTGGGCCTCTTAAAAAAGTCGCAAATTTATCTCCGACGTAGATGGAAGGAGCGAGGTGAAAGAAAGAGAAGAGAGGGAAGGAGAAAAAGCAGGAGGGAGATCTTTTCATCAATGGAGAAGAGAACATTATTTTTGTGGAAAATCCGCGCGGCCGAGGGCGGGTCGGTAGCGTCGGTGGAGAAAGTGGTGGGGGCGCTAGCAACACCAAGACGGACGTGGGGGTCGTTGAGGTCGGTGGTAGTGCGGCAAGGCATGGGGATAGAAGAGGGATGGAGCGGTGCGGGGTTGGGGCGGGGGCGGGGCGGTGGTGGGACGGTAGAGGGTAGTGGCGTTGACAGGGGTGGTGGAGAAAGTGGTGCCGTGGCGTGGGGCCGGGGCGAGGGGCCGGGGCGAGGGGCCGGGGCGAGGGGCCGGGGTGAGGGGCCGGTGTGAGGGGCCGGGGTGAGGGGTCGGGACGAGGGCCGGGGCGAGGGGCCGGGGCGAGGGGCCGGGCGAGGGGTCGGGACGAGGGGTCGGGACGAGGGGTCGGGGCGAGGGCCGGGGGGCCGGGGCGAGGGGTCGGGACGAGGGGCGTGGGCGAGGGGCCGGGACGAGGGGCGTGGGCGAGGGGCCGAGACGAGGGTCGTGTGGGCGAGGGTCGTGGGCGAGGGTCGTGGGCGAGGGTCGGGCGAGGGTCGTGGGCGAGGGTCGTGGGCGAGGGTCGTGGGCGAGGGTCGTGGGCGAGGGTCGTGGGCGAGGGTCGTGGGCGAGGGTCGTGGGCGAGGGTCGTGGGCGAGGGTCGTGGGCGAGGGTCGGGCGAGGGTCGTGGGCGAGGGGCCGGGGCGAGGGGCCGGGGCGAGGGGCCTGGGCGAGGGGCCGGGACGAGAGGCGTGGGGCGGGTGGCTTTTCTTCGAAGAGGCGCCCGCAGAAGCGAGATTGGATGTGTCAGCGTTCATTTGACTCCGCAACGGACTGCCCGCAGCGCAGCGCTGCCGTCGCGCCGCGTTCGCATTGAGCCCGCGAAGAGCCCTAGGATCCCGCGCTTTCCCAAAGAGGCAGCGTTTTTAATTTTGTCGTCGGCCATATGAGGCGCTTTTGCAGCTGCCTTTCTACTCTCATTGGTGGTCGGGCGATATGTCAAGATTTAGCTTTCGATTAGAGAACGTCGATTCCAGGATTTGTCATATGAGATTGATTTCGCATCTGCAGTGGGCGTTGAAAAACCCACGTAACTCACTGTGTCAATTGTTAGTTTTTTTCAACGATTTTACTAGCAGGCAGGGTATCATAAAAACACGTTATCACCGTCTGAAGTTCATTAGACAAGTAAGAGATGCTCCATGAATTGAAACAGTAAGCTCGTTAAAGCTGGTTTATTTGTAATGATTTGTTGTCAATCATGATACCTTTTTCGTTGTTCCCCTTGGAAATGACTTTCCTGATCCTTGTCAATCATTAATTTCATGAACGTTCAATTATCTATCTACACATAATGTTTCTTTTTTTTGACATAATCAGTGTGAAAGAACTGAAGTCATCTTCGTCAACACACAAGATTTATTAAAATATTCGTCATTCGAGCCGCCGAATGCCATATGTCTGAATACATTTAGTAAGTTAACGAAGACTTCAGTTCTCTTACAATTTAATTACGTCAACACTTCATAAGCGTTATCTCAATTTACGTACCTGTTGCGATCATGCTCGACTGACAAAACACACACTGTATACCAGTTGTTAGAGAGCGTTTCCCAGGAACGGAGGCCGAGGGTCGATGCGACTTTCCTCGAAGAGCGAGCTCTCAGCTCTATCTACGCCGCTGCACAATGGAAGATGTACATCGCTAGAGAAAACACTTCTGCCATGAAGATGGTAATGCGTGAACATGAATGATGGTAATGCTTTCTGGTCGTTTGTTCGTCACAATCCAGACTCGTCAAATCATTGGAGAACGCTCGTCTAACAGTCCAAGAAAACCGGCATAGATTGTACTTCTTCTTCATACGTCACATGCAGTTTTCAAGTCTGTTTTTAATACAATTTGTATGTAAATACAGCTGCCAGTTAAATTAACATATACATTTTAATTAGATATACAGCTCAGAATAAATTTTACTAAATTCTCGGACATGTGGAGGGGTCGAAAATAACTTTGTCGAATTCTAGCGGCGAATTATAGCGGTCGACTGCTCTGATCGATAGTTTTCCGTGGTTTCTCCGATCAACACCACGCAAAGGCCGGAGAAGTTCCCTTACAAAGGGGAACTTTCCTTCCTCTTTGTTTTATCCTCACCTCTTACACACTCTTACACCATCATGTACTACACTACCACACATGCTGGGGGAGGACCGGTCGGAAGTTTACAGCATGTCTCTACTGGGGAATTGCCCCGCTGGGGGAGATACCTGTTTGAGGAAAAAACCCGCAAGCTGACGGGTGGGTCAGGGGTGGATCTCGCCATTTAGCGGAAGATCGCCGCCACCACCCGCGATAAAAAAGCAGTACACGTACGGGTCGAATGAACTTAGCTGTTGGCACGCCCGGAAACACCAATCAGTCAAAAAAGAATCCATCCCCCCAGCCAATGGTGGATCCAGGTGGGGGATTACGTAAATACTTCCTCCCCAAAAGGCCTAGAGAAGAACGTTCGTTACCTTTTTTATTTGCTAATATTTATTTAAATATTTCAGTTTGAATTATCTATTTTAAAAAAAATATTATTATATAGTGCCATAAACACTACAATCTATACAATATAATAGAAAATAATGTTAGGAGCTGACTTGATTGCGAAGCTGAGGAATGCGCTCGGTGTTCTTGGAAGCTGCCCCCCCCGCACCCCCCCGCCAGTCCGCAACTATTAGCTGTCCCAAGTCCATTGCTCCAAGTGTCCATAGGCAAAAATAAAAACGGCAAACGACAATAAGTAAAACAAATAAGTCAAAGACACCCCGCTCCCCGCACGCGAACAAGTTAGCTCCTTACTATACGATTATTATGGAACAATAATCTATGATGCCCCTCCCCCCTCAAATGATCGCCACTGCATCCAGCCCGCCGTCCCGCAAGCGGCGTACTCGCGGAAGAGAAAGCACTGGACGGTGGCGACTGTAATGCACTCTGGCAGCGAGTGGAAGAGCTCGCAGGTGAAAGGCACCTTCATCCGGACGAGCATCTCGGTAAAAGCGCTTCTCTGATACTACCGTAGCATCGGTGGTTCAGTGGTAGAATGCTCGCCTGCCACGCGGGCGGCCCGGGTTCGCTTCCCGGCCGATGCAGATTTTGCACTGAAAATCGAAATGAATATGCAGAAAGTTCTTCACTTTAAAAGCTCTTTTGCAAAAGCAGATACAATTCTTCGAAGTAACTTGAAATACAAACTAAAATTTCGGGTTTATTCTGTGTGAATTAGTCATTCTGTGGGTCATGTTGCTGTTTACACCTTTCATTCCTCCTGTTTACTTTGTACATTACATATTATTTGCTCTGAGTACTATTTTACGTGCAGTGATAAAATTCGATAATTTTTTTCAGTTTTTTTGTAATAAATAGCATTTCACATCTATTTATTTAAATGCGATTAAATTATCTCTTAATATTAGTTAATTTATTAAAATTTATTAATTTATTAACCATAAAAGTATGTTCGAGTGAAACATAAATGTGTTTTACTATTTTGGTGTTAATTAAAAAAATGACACAAAGCGGTTTGTGAACATTAATTTGCTTATTTTCAAATTTTAATATTAAAATTACATTTTTGCATTTTAATAAATACCACTTCAATCCGGTAGAGGTAGAGGGGATTTATTGCTAATACGTTTTTGGAGGGTATTGTGAGTTTTATAAGCCACATTGATGTTATATTTGCCGAATAGTTTTCATATCTTTTTGGATATTGATTCAATATACGGGATACTTACGATTTTTTTTCTTTTCAAAACTACTTCGGTTGGAAGTTTATTTACCTTCAGTGTACGAAACTACACTATGATGGAAATTTAGCGTATATCCCGTGGCTTTGTTAAACAGTTTCGTTATTTGCTTTTCGTGACGAAAAAGGATTGTTTTGTTCCCAATGATAGATGTTCCGTTCTTCACATTTGTACATTACACAAGCTGAAACAATTGATAAATGTATACAACAGAGATCAGCATGCTGTTGTACCACTACACGCGCTCTTCATGGAAGGCGCAGGGCAAGTGATTACGGGACGTTGAATGATGACGTGCAGCTTAGGAAAGTTTTCTACAAAAATCAGAAGCTAGATTTGGGTATGAACTCCGTCACGTTAAAGCTGCTGGTGCTGGATGTTTCACACCAGCAAAATTGCTTACCATCCTGCCTTTTCTTGTTCTTGTAAATGTTTGGTACTCTTCCCCGCTCAGGGATACGTGGATGCACCAATCGGATACGAGTTTTAAAAGATGAGGTGCAATGTTTCTAACGTAAACTTATCAGTGTAATTTTTATCCGTATTTAAAGGTAATATGTTAAGATCAGAGAGTATGTATCATTTAGCTACAATGAGCAGTAAATGAATCATATTGTTGGGCGAGTTCATGAAACAAATTCCTTGGCGAACCCAACATTTTTTTTTCTTCCTGGGGCTTTTCTCTAGGATGTCGGTTTCGACTATCCGCCCCGGGTACTCACTATGTCCCAAATGGGGACTCCTATTAACCTTTACACTAGACACTGACCACTTGCAAGCTCCTCGGTCTGTAGTGAGCAGGCTCACAAAGCCTTCCGCGACAGCACAGATACGTGGCAAAGGACAAACAACCGTGCCTTCGACAGGACTCGAACCCGCGAACCTTCAGACCGAGGCGCTCGCGCTCGAATCGGCCCACGCTCTAGCCATCTCGGACCGGGAGCGGTGGCTCAGTGCATCAACTAATGTCATTGCAATACTTCTGACCGAGAAGTCCTGGGTTCGAGTCCCGACATCGGCAAGATTTACGAAATTAGCTTTGCAGCTAGGTCGAATTCAGTCGTTGTCTGTGGGAGAATTCTAGAGGCCGGTTGTTCTGATCGGTAGTTTTCCGTGTTTTCTCCGATCAACATCAGGCGAATTCCGAAGCAGTACTCTAACAAACGGGACACGGACCGCGCGCGATATATCTTTCCTCTTCCTTGTCCTATCCTCACTCCTTACACACACTCACATTAACATGTACTACACTACCACAAATGCCTGAAGACCGTCGAGAGCTTAGAGCTTGTCTCGGCTGGGACGGTGCTCCTATTGTGGGAGATACCTGGTTGGAAAAACCCCACTAGTCGACGGTAGGTCTTCTTCGACGGTATCTCGCCATCAAGCTGGGGAAGATAACTGTCATCTCCCGAGGGAAAACATGCCCTACACCTATGACTAATGACCTTGGTAGTTGACGCATCGGGAATCACTACCAACCAACCACCTAGCCACCTCGGCCATCCAGATTGGCTGGGCGAACCCAACAGATGAGGGGGCTAAAAGCTCTGAGCGTGTGGCAGCATGTGGCGCTCACTCGTGCACAGAGCTCGCGCCAATCATCCGCTGACAATGCCCGCGAAATCAACTAATTGCAACGCGGCTTCCATTAGCTCAAGCTCCGAGCGAATGTCATTACGTTAATATTTTCATGAAATGATGCACCGAGAGGCCAGACAAACGCGTTATAGTCTCACGTGTTAATGAGGCACGGGTGTGGGTGATAGTACCAATTTGTTAAGTGCTGCTGATGGGAATGTGTAATTAAATTGTGTGGTTGTTGATCGAATATAATTTACTGAATTAAACTTATAAGCAGGGAAGCGAAACTGTAACTACACCAGTTGAATTCGCCAGCACATTTTTTGCACGTGTCAATGGAATAATCTCCGAAACTGACACTTTCTTGCGTCTTTAATTCAATGACATGCTTGTGTGACACATGTGGCAACAGGTAAAGGCGAAGACAAAGGGTTTGAGATCGCGAATGGAATGGGAATTTTTACCTTGGTTATGACCTGGTATTTCTTCTCTGAACCGGTCGAGGTGGGTTGGTCCACGTCCTGACGGGGGGATACAGAGAGGGCTCTCAAGTATTCCTTTCCTTCACAAGTCGCTTTTCTTCTCCCCATTGTACATTCTCATTCTTCTATATTATCCTGTCTCTTTTCTTCTCCCTCTTCTATTTCACTGGCCCCCTCTGTATGCTGAACGCCCACCCATGTGTTTGCCGTGCATGGCGACCCGTGTCGGAGGGAATGTATGTCTTGGCGGTTGAGGGGCCTGTCTGTTTCTCAATTACTCTCCTCGTGCTCCTTCTTTTTTCTTGGCACCCAGGGATACGTGCTCTTACGTATTTTGGGGAACATTCCTTGTAGGCCTCGATACACTTGCTTTGGCTACGGACTCTTATTATTTGCCAATTATTTGCTTTTGGCCCGAGATCTTAAACAAAAAGAAACAACAAAACTATCTGGCAATTTTTTGCCAAACCCTCTTATTGGGATATGTCCCTTCTCAGTTTTACTTTGCTTTCTATTAAAGATTTTAATTTTCTTTATTAACTTGGAACTGCAATATTATGCACTGGTCTTAAAATAATTTGACACGGGCGCAAATGACCTTAGCCGTTGAAGCGCCCTTAAACCCAACCAATCAATCAATCAATCTTCTCTGAACTACGCATCACGTCTGAACAATTAACTCTTTCTAATTAATCTTATCTGACCTGTGAAGCCCCAATCTCAGCTAGACTCAGCTCTAATGATCCATGCATTGTAACGCAATTGAAACTACAATTGGGATATTGAAGTGCCAAACGAATAATGCACTCGCAATGAAGATGGAGTTGACAAGAGACATGTAGAGTTACAGTGAACAAAAATGTTTCATTTTGTTATAATGTCGAAGTTGATTTTCCTCCCAACGATGCATCGTTCCGTATAAACAATCATCTCATCCTAATTATTTATCTGAAGCTCTCTACAATGCCCCAAACCCTCATTTCTTATGTAGAAGCGATGTAGAGTTACAGTTACATTTCTTATGTAGAAGCGATGTAAGTTATAGCTACAAGAAAAATATTTCACCCTGTAATAATGGTGTGATTAATTTCCCACACAACGATGAATTCCGTCTGAACAATCATCTCCTCATCATCCTTCATTTGGGTCAACCCGTGATGTAGTTACCAGATCGCGTACCTTTCACCTCTGGGTACCGAGATTTAGATGCCGGTCGATACATGTGAGGTTCGTCGTGGGTACAGCAGATTCGCGGCATGTTCTCTCTGGGTTCTCCCGTTTCCCCCTCTCTCATTTCACCACCACTCCATCATTTGAGTCATATCAGCATCATCCCTGCGAACCCTTTCATCAAAAATTATTATTTCAAACACAAAATTGTTAAACCGAAAACTGAGAGCGGGATAACAGCTCAGTCTAGAACCTTGATTGACTGATTTATTTATTTATTTATTTATTTATTTATTTATTTATTTATTTATTTATTTATTTATTTATTTATTTATTTATTTATTTATTTATTTATTTATTTATTTATTTATTTATTTATTTATTTATTTATTTATTTATTTATTTATTTATTTATTTATTTATTTATTTATTTATTTATTTATTTATTTATTTATTTATTTATTTATTTATTTATTTATTTATTTATTTATTTATTTATTTATTTATTTATTTATTTATTTATTTATTTATTTACGTCAAAACAGTTAAAAAACTGCGTATGACGGGCTATGGGGAAAAGTGAATTGTGTGCACATTTTCAAAATTCTGTGATCCCTACACTAAATCATATACTACTTAAGTTTTGAATTTTGAAAGGGAGAAAAAAAACAAAAAAACTCCCATGTAATAAAATCGATTTTCAAGGATAAATAAGCAATAAATTTTGAATTTTGAAAGGGAGAAAAAAACAAAAAAAAAAAACTCCCATGTAATAAAATCGATTTTCAAGGATAAATAAGCAATAAATTTTGAATTTTGAAAGGGAGAAAAAAAAACAAAAAATCCCATGTAATAAAATCTATTTTCAAGGATAAATAAGCAATACATTTTGGCTCTTATTACTTCCTGCCGCGACAACGTGGAAACGATAATTTGAATAATTGAATTATAATAATAATAATAATAAAATAATAATAATAATTTGAATTATGTCCAGAAGCTAAACAAGGGGCCATCTCAGCATTTGCTCAATGGATCAGGGAAACTGGACGAAAAACCTGATCGAGATGGGGGTCATTGACCCGGAAGCTGCGTTACAATAGTTGTTACAGGTTGTTTATACTCATTTATACAGTCCAAATGGTAATTAATGCATTATGTATCATTGTTAAAATTAATGTTACTTTTCTTGTGATGCTCAGTATAGTCTCTAATTGTATAGAAACAGTTATGCAGCAGAAACGATTTCACTTGTGATTGTTAATGATTCCGGGCCAATGACAAATTACATTATGATTCCTGTACATGAAATGGGAGGACCTTGAGATCACCCCATTCCCCATCATCTAAATTCGGGGATCGAGAATTTGATTCGTTTCCAATCCAAATATGGATACGCACATCTGTACGAATGTTCCTTGTGGTCAACCCATTAAAAGCATAGTGTTTTCCTAAATACACCCAGTGTATGACCTTGAGGTTGTCGCTCTGCAAATTGCTAACCTCACGGAAGAGGAGCAGCGACGAATGACCCGGGTTCGAGAAATCAGCTCTTGTAATAAATGTGCTCTGAGATCATGGAGTTGTACAGACATTGAACTGTATATCTACGATCATACACACTCATGCACAAAAACGCATATGAGCTTAGTCACTAGAATTCCACGAATAAAAACAGTACTTTGAGTATGATGATAATAGTCGAAATTGCTGGTGAAACATACGAAACAACATACGTGGTAATACGAGTGATTCGTATAAATAGTATGTAATGGTATGACAATGTAATGATGAGTAAACTTCATGCAAGTGTATAATTTAAATAGTAGTACACCGTGTTTCATAAAGTACTTTTTCGAATTATGATTGTGAGAATAATATACGAATAATAACTATTAGAAGTTTAATCTTGAACTTTGAACATTGTAGATGGCAGGTAGGTTTCAGCCAGCGCCGCCTAGTGAACAGTCACATGGGTATTCCAGATGGCGCTGGTTAAACACGAGCATAGTTGGGTAGCAAACGAGCAGTTCACGAACCAAGTTAGGATCCATTTAATTAAAGAAATGGTATGAAAGTTGAATATATGTTATTTTTTCTAGAAAAAACCTCACCAGGGGCTTCAGTATTATGGATCTTTTTCGAGATTTTGGAAGCGGGGAGAGGGGGGCACATGTAGTTTACATTGATTCTTGATTGGGGGTATCTTGCTGATTAACACTACCAAAGGCAGATGGCCCGAATATGTAGTATACAGAAAATCGTGAGAGAAAATCGGTCATTATCAGGGCTCGAATTCTGATGACACGTCATCGTTTCATTGATGCATTCTAGACGTATCTACCTTGTAAATGAATGGTTATCGCGACGTAGAGATGAAAGAAATATGTATTTATTAGATTACTTTCTTCATTTTTCAATTTGTAAGTAATTGTTCTGGACCTTTGAATAATTTTAATAATTTTTACGCATTTTGTTTCTTTCTTGTATTTTTGTTGGTAAATATTTCATGAATTTCCAATGAAAGACGAAAAGAAACTTTTTATTGTATCATCAGTTCATGACGAAATTAACTACAGCAGTAGACTCTGCTTTTGGAACTCTCAAAATTACACGGATCTTCGGTAACTCCCTTGACCTTTCAAAACTGACGGTTGGAAGATCGGAACTAAGAATTAGTTTTCCTTCTAAAATAAAGATTTGATATTCTATATAACTTTACATAAATAAGTTTTATTTAAATTGTAAAATTCATTGGACAAGTAAACATATTCACACAAATTTTTTAGTTTTTAAAAATATTAGGTAATTTCTCCGTATTTTTAAATCATTTTATAGGCCAGTTTCAATAAATTTTTAGGTCATCAGAATCCGAGCCCTGGTCAATAACTGCTGTGAACAAAGGCTATTGCTTTCTTTTATTCATCATTCCATTATGTTGTTATTGAGATTGGGCCCGGAGGTGCAGCCAGCGTGCAATGCGTGTGTTCGTTGCCAGCGGGTCGTGGTTGTGCCCGTGAAAATGCGGAGGAGCGGGGGTTGTATGTGAAGGGTAGTGGCGACCTTTAAGGGCCCTAGGACGGCGCCCTCCCCAGAAAAACAGCCTCGAGAAATGTTGCAGAAAGTATTAAACTTGCAATAAATCGACTCGTTTAATTTGTGCATACCACCAGCGCAATTTTTGAGGAGGAATTTAGTTTGAAGTGCCCGATTAAGCGAAAGATAAATGTTTTTGGAATGGTTAGCATCGTGGACTATCGGTAGTCCGTGCGTAGTTGGTGCATGCGAGGCAATGGAAGTTTATGTGTGGGGGTACAGAGAATTGGATGGGCGCAACGTGCGTATTAGGATTTTATTCGGCCAAGTTTGCGGCTGTTAACTAAGCTAAGAAAACTCACCCTTTCATCTGATTTCATAAATTACCTTTTTGTTTGCTGGAAATATTTTCTTTTGATCTTTTATTTTCGCGTTAGCATAATTGTACCTTCTGTTATGAATGTACAAATTGTCTTAGGCAGGGACTATAACATGTAGAGTACAAAATGGTTGTACACTACGTGTTATAGTTTTCCACGTTCAAGAAATATTTTGAAAAGGTAAAATGTATGTGATAGTTCGGACATACATACCGCCTCTCCTAATTCGCAAGCAATGAAAGTTTGAGAAGGAGTGGGGGAGGGGTACAGAGAATTGGGTGGGGGCAGCGTGCTCCTATTACGATTTTTTCGGCCGAGTTCGCGGCTATTAACTAAGCTAAGAATACCGACCCTATCATCTGATTTCATAAATTACCGTTTTGTTTGCCGGAAATATTTATTTTTAAATCTCTGATCTTCGTGTGAGCATCATTGTATCTTGTTATGAATGTAAAAATTGTCTTAGGCAAGGCTTAAAATCCCGATACGCACAAAACGGTTGTACTCTACATATTATAGTTTTCGTCGTTCAATAAATATTTTGAAGAGGTAAAATGTAAGTGATAGTTCGGACATGCATGCCGCTCCCCTCCTCGGAAGCTATGGAAGTTTGCGGAGGAGTGGGGGGGGGGTACTGAAAATTGGGTGGGGGCAGCGTGCTCCTATTACGATTTTGTTTGGCCGTGATCGCGGTTATTAACTAAGCTAAGAATACCGACCCCATCATCAGATTTCATAAATTACTGTTTGTCGGAAATATTTTTTTTAATCTCTCATTTTCGTGTGAGCATCATTGTATCTTGTTATGAATTCAAAAATTGTCTTAGGCAAGGATTAAAATCCCGATACGTACAAAACGGTTGTACTCTACATATTATAGTTTTCGTCGTTCAAGAAATATTTTGAGGAGGTAAAATGCATATGATAGCTCGGACGTACATGCTGCCCTCTCCTAACTCGCCATCCTCCGACCGCCACCGGGAAGGGGGCGTGTGCACCCGTGTGTGGCTCGCGCTCCGGTGGGCGCTCGGAATGGAATGCGCATGCGCAAGCATATGAACACGCGCATGCGCAACGCACGAGGCGCTTTGCGAGGCGGGACGTGGCGAGGCAAGATGAAACCGTGCGATGGGCGCTTTGACGGCGCTGGGACTCCGGTTACGCGCGTTTGATCGCCTCCGCCCACCGCCCATTATGCGCCGGCCGTGATTTATCAAATTCAGCAACCTGTTTTCGCTTCTCGTGTTTGGTGGTTGGAACTATCCTGCACTGCATAATTGCGGCCCTTTGGGAAGCGCTAATTGCCTGAAATTCCAACTAAAACGGTTTGCTTTTTTGAGTGAAGGAATTAATCATGAATCCAAAATGATTGTCAATTTAGATAGTACATTGCTTAATGGTCGAAGGGAGTGCAGCAGTAATGGACTTTTTCAGGATTTGTCATAGGGAGATTGTCTAACTAAAGTAACCGAATTGAAATGACTGAAGGCGTTGTCATTGTCAACAATAGTATTTATTTTAAAAAATGGCTCCCAGACAGCAGAAAACTGATGATGATGGCTAAGCCATCGAAAGCTGCTATTTTTAAAATAAATACTATTGTTGACAATGACAACGCCTTCAATCATTTCAATTATGTAAATGTCAACTACAACTCACCTCTGAATCAATAAAGTAACCGATATTATGTGCTTCCGTTTTCGAGAGGACCAAGGCCGCTATTTAGAAAATACGCTATATTTTGTATATATGCTCTATACGTTTGTTTTCGTGTGAGTGGAATATGTGATGCTTCTTCTTTCGAGGCACAAGAACAAACAATATTAACAATTTCATTATCGTACCTATACAAAGTGCTTTGGGTTTTTAAATGTAGTTCATTTTTTCTCCTCAGACATTTAAAAATCAGAAACTAAGGCAGGTTTTCTGGTGAATGTCTCGTTGATGGCATTCGACAATAAAACGTTGTGCCATCTATGGGAAAGTCACAAATATTTTATTTCAGATTCTTTCAGGAGATTTGAAGAGGCAATTGATGTTGAAAACTTGTATCAAATGAAAGCTGAATATACCAGAAACTACAAGCTATCAAAAGAGACGGATGCGGCTATGTTTTGGCACAAGAGACGTAAATTTACAAGAACAAGAGAATCTGATCATTTAAGTATAGTATTTACGTGATAAGTAAAGACCAAACCTCTGTGTACCTTGAAATATCTTTCTAAGTCGCAGTGATAATTGGAAAAATACTTTCTGTCGGAAGGAAATACGAATAAAGAATGTAATACATTTCAAAGAATGTACTGCATAAAAAATTACATTAGGAAATTAGATTTCAAATATGAATAAATTAGCTAAAATAATTAGAATAGAGTTGTAATTGAGAAAATTGTTCGATCTAATTCTCTTGTTTAGTAAGAAAATTAAAAAAAGAGAAGTAGATGATTGTTCACAGAACGTCTTTTTTCCAAGCTACTTTTTATTCTAAATCATTGTCATAAGAGAGAATAGAAGTAAAAATATATTGTTTTGAACTATGGAAGGACTGCATTTATGTTTTATTAACTTTACTTTACAATATACTTCATACTGTAGCACCGTATTAGTTGGATTAGTAGCTAGATTGTATGCATGAACACGAAATTAGTATTTTAAGAAAATCTAAATATTATGTTAATATTTATGTAATGTACTACTATTTATGTAATGAAAATTAAAGTCAGAAGAAAGTGATGCTTTCCAGAATGCTAGTGACATGTGAACTCTGTGTGGTGTTGAGAAACGGTTTGTGTGAGCCTACGTGCTGCGCGCGGTGCAGCGCCCGCGTGTAATGAGAGCCCTCGCGGTGGAAGGTCGCGCGGGTGTGAGGTTATGAAGACCCTTCGCGCCGCCTCTTTGCATCGTATTTGCATTTCCATATTTGTTTTGCGGATGTCGCTGGCGCTCGCGTTCATTCTCTGCTTCGTAAAAAGCTGCTGAATTCCCTCGCCCTCGAACTTTTGCCCTTGCTCTGGCTCTGGCTCTCGCCCTTGCCCTCGTTCTGGCTCTCGACGTCGCTCTGGAGTTCGTTTTCGCTCTGGAGTTCGTTTTCGCTCTGGAGTTCGTTTTCGCTCTGGAGTTCGTTTTCGCTCTGGAGTTCGTTTTCGCTCTGGAGTTCGTTTTCGCTCTGGAGTTCGTTTTCGCTCTGGAGTTCGTTTTCGCTCTGGAGTTCGTTTTCGCTCTGGCGTTCGTTTTCGCTCTGTTCGTTTTCGCTCTGGAGTTCGTTTTCGCTCTGGAGTTCGTTTTCGCTCTGGAGTTCGTTTTCGCTCTGGAGTTCGTTTTCGCTCTGGAGTTCGTTTCGCTCTGGAGTTCGTTTTCGCTCTGGAGTTCGTTTTCGGAGTTCGTTTTGGAGTTCGTTTTGCCTGGAGTTCGTTTTCGCTCTGGAGTTCGTTTTCGCTCTGGAGTCTGTCGCTCTGGAGCTCTGGAGTTCGTTTTCGCTCTGGAGTTCGTTTTCGCTCTGGAGTTCGTTTTCGCTCTGGAGTTCGTTTTCGCGCTCTGGAGTTCGTTTTCGCTCTGGCGTTCGTTTTCGCTCTGGCGTTCGTTTTCGCTCTGGCGTTCGTTTTCGCTCTGGCGTTCGTTTTCGCTCTGGAGTTCGTTTTCGCTCTGGAGTTCGTTTTCGCTCTGGAGTTCGTTTTCGCTCTGGAGTTCGTTTTCGCTCTGGAGTTCGTTTTCGCTCTGGAGTTCGTTTTCGCTCTGGAGTTCGTTTTCGCTCTGGAGTTCGTTTTCGCTCTGGAGTTCGTTTTCGCTCTGGCGTTCGTTTTCGCTCTGGCGTTCGTTTTCGCTCTGGAGTTCGTTTTCGCTCTGGAGTTCGTTTTCGCTCTGGAGTTCGTTTTCGCTCTGGAGTTCGTTTTCGCTCTGGAGTTCGTTTTCGCTCTGGAGTTCGTTTTCGCTCTGGAGTTCGTTTTCGCTCTGGAGTTCGTTTTCGCTCTGGAGTTCGTTTTCGCTCTGGAGTTCGTTTTCGCTCTCGCGTTCGCGCTGGCTCTCGCGTTCGCGTTGGCTCTCGCGTTCGCGCTGGCTCTCGCGTTCGCACTCGCTGTCGCATCTTTGAGGGTCTCGTCTCGCACTGCGCAGTGCAGGGAAAAATTGAAAGGGAAACGAAGAGGCCTAAGGCCGATGGTGCGGCGAGTAGCTGTTCGTTAATTCCTCCTCACGTCGTTGCTTGATAGGAAGTCACAAATCTCAGCGCAAGTCCCACTGTTTTCTTAGGGAATGGTTTCTGTTTTCACTCCTCAGAGTCACGCTCGACGAGTTACAGTGATGATCAGTAACTGGTAAAAAACCATACTTAAATGATGGCTCATTTTGAAATTAAAACGAAGATGCATAAGTGGATAATATCCTATTATAATCCCTTTTAGTATATTTCAGGAGATCTTCAGCGCTGGCGTACAGTGACCCTATGTTGCGTTGGCGTAGACACGTAGACAATTAAGTAGGAGTTATCTCGATCCACGACAGCAGTCTGTGCAGATTACATGAATGACGGGTTGTATGAAATAAATTATTGTAATTTTTCTCGTTAAATTTCTCTATATAACGTCGAAAAGATCTACATTAATTTTCCCAGTGTTTACTGTGTTTTTGCTATTTTTCAGAGGTTCTTTACTTGAACTCGCTAAACCATATATGCAAATATTGGTACTTGCTAATTGGAGAAGTTCTGAATGCGTGTTTGGAATGTGTAAGGCAATGTCGTTCATGCAAACTCTAAGTGTGTAAGAATGTGAGGGAGGGTGTCGCATGCCTGGCAAAACCTGCATAACCTTCCCGCTAGCTATTTGAAACTATTCTCACAGCTAGCAGTACGGTAAGGTACGTGTTGAGAGAGAAAATAAGTTGTTTTGCTCTTTTGGTACATCGGTAAGGCTATTGTTCCAATTCTTCTTGACGTCTTTGTAGCGAGTCAATGTTTTCGGCTAGCGGTAGCAATTTGTCGGCGTCACTGAGTCCGCATCTATGTTCCACTGCATTGTACTGCACCGTACGCACTGTCCACGGAAGAGTTTTTGTTGTATTATTCATACATAAATAACTCTAGTTATTTTCCACTCGTCGGTTATGTTATAATGTTCACGTATTGTGCTTTTTAATTATTTTTAAATCGAAAATGCCTCCATTTATTTACCGCTGAGTTAAATGTCCGTAAAATTTGTTTTTAAAAATAATGAAATTGTTTTCGTAGCAATTAGCTTTTCGCATGATTTGCACTTTTTTTATTTTGTGCAGCAAATATTCTAAAGCGACGACGTACGATGAAATCCGCGCTTTTCTTTATTTGTAAGGGTAAGTTTATACGAGTCCCTTTTTGACGATCAAATAAAACTTTCCTGTATTAACTTTTTGAAGTGTTTACGATTTTAATTGAAATTATTAATTGGAATTATCAGTGCAGTTATGAAATGGATATACGCCGAAGTACGAATAAAAGGTAAATTATACCCATGATCTTGATAGCCAGGTCCAAGAAAATGTAATAAGACGTACAGACGTTGAAAAATGTTTTCAGAAATTAATAAGACAAATATATTAATAAGAAATTAGTTTTTTGAAAAATTAAAATAAAAATATTTCTTATTTTAAAACGCCTTCTTTAAGGTCGTTGAAATTATTGAAACATCCCTTTGAATGTATTTTCAACGGTCGATATTTTCGGTTGCTTATTTTATAAAAATTAATGTATTTTTAATTCGATAATTTCTAGAAACTATTTTTGGATTCCACTATATCCCTATGAAACAAGTCAAAAGGTGAGATATTAGGGGGCAGAGTTTTCTTCTTTCCTTTTCTGGGACGAGGTCATGATGGTAGTTTGACTTCGTCTTCCACTTATTAAAAGTGGTACAGTGAGTAATGATAGTAGGGAGTCATTATAGATGAGATAATGTTCAAAAGGAACCCATTCGAAAGCCTGGAATGGTCACTATGCTTTCTTGCCTTTTGTGATGCCTTAATCTGGTTGCGTATCTAGACGCTCAGCTTTCCCCGCCGGTTGGCCCAGGCTTGACCTCCAGCTGCAGGTTCTTGTGCAGAAGGTAGCGGATTTTCGACGCTATATAAGCTAGGTCAAATCCACTTGCTGTCTGGAGGAGAATTATAGCAGCCGGCTGCTCTGATCGGTATAGTTTTCCTTGCTCTAAAGCTTTCCTTGGTTTCGATCAATACCAGACAAAAATCGTTCTCTAACGCTCTTCCTCACTACCAGCTGAAGTGGCTCAGGGTAACCTCTGATGTCACTGTAGTGCCTCTGCTCGGGAGACCTTAGGGTACGATTGTATCAGTAGGAAGCGTTAGTTTTCAGTAGTTTCTTCGATGAAAATCAGGCGAATACCTGAGAATACCCTAACGAACGGGCCACGGACCGCGCGCGATCTTTCCTTCCTCTTCCTTGTCCTATCCTCTCCCTTTATTCACATTCATTTACATGAAATACCACACATGTCGGGAGCCTAAGAGTTTGTCCCAGCAGGGGCAGTGCTCTGCTGGGTGGAGATACCTGGAAATCCTCACCTACGTGTAGGTCAGCGCAGGATCTAACTATCTGGTGGACGAAGGAACACTGCCTCTTCCAGGATAATACATTCACTGCATTAACGGTGTCAATGATCGCATCAGTTGGCCTCATGTTCGTTGCAGAACGGTTAAGGTCTCATGTTCGTTGAAAAATCTGATTATCCGAAAATTACAAAAGTTCAAACTTTTTTAGGAGTCTTCCTACGATTACAGTTATAAAGATAGATTTTCCCCCTTAATAAAATCTGTTCCTTAAAGACGAATATCGAAAAAAAGGTCATGAAATTTTTTTCGGAACTTTGAGTACTTTTCGCGTAATTTTGGCCTGCACGGAAACATTAATCAGTCATTCAATCCTTGTACTGGCACCATGAAGCTGGCTTCCGCTTTTCCTTTTACTTTCTCACTACAGAGTAGAGAGACACTTATGAAATGCTGCGCGAAAAAACGGCGAACTTTCAGCAGCAAAACTCTTATTGTTAACGAAAAAGTGGATAAATTTATTTGCTAAATTTAGAAACAAATCCTCCATGGTGTAGCTAGAATTCATGTTTTGTGGATCATGCCGAAATATCGAATGACGAAAAAATGTGTCTCCCCGTTTGTCCGTGTCCGCCGCCTGTCCATCTGCCCGTCCGTCTGTGATCAACGCTAGCCACTAAGCGTTCAAGCGATTTTATCCAACATTGATACTCCCCAATCTATCTAGCTGATGTCGCGGCCCCTTAAATTTGAAACCGATATATTAATAATGGAGTGTACTTCACATGAAGCCTTTGGGACATTTTGCAAATTTAAAAAAATGGCTGCATCGTTTTTGATTAAATTTTGTCATTGGATATTGTCAAGGACGTTTGAGAGAATGGTGCAGGTCTCATGTTTGTTGAAAAATCTGATTATTAGAAATTTGCAAAAACTTCAAACTTTTTTCGAAGTCTTCCTACGACTACAGTTATGAAGAAAGAGATTTTTTCCCTTAATAAAATCTGTTCCTTAAAGACGAATATCGAAATAAGGTCATGGAATTTTTTTCGGAACTTAGAGTACTTTTCGCGTAATTTTGCGTCAAAATACGAGCGAGAAAGTACGTGCTGTTTTAGCACCATTAGTTTCTTCACGTGTTGAGACAACAGGGCAGTCACTCTCTGACTGTTCTTACAACTACTTGCACACTTAACCCTCTGGCCTCTTTAGGCTTGGTTTGGTATTAGCCACATAGCGGTACATACGACGAGGGACCTGCATAGCGCCGGCTGCGGCCTGGATGCCCACCATAAACCCACTCATGCCCACATTGACATAGACGTACCGCACCCGCGAGAAGTCCATTCATACGCAAGGCACCAGTGAAAGCACGCGGGTCTTCCCACAGACTGGAAGTGCATCCGCCTGAGCCTGGCTAGACTTGACAATACACATGCAAAACGACAGGACCTCAGTGTGCGTTCTTTTGAGTTTCCCGAGATTACTGTGTGTGTGTATGTGTGGCGAGGGAGTGGGATTGGGAGCGGTGAGCCGAATAAGTTGGCGAGCGCCTGGTCAAAGGCGGGGGGCGTGGAGGGGAGGGGAGGGGACGGGTGGGGGTGGAGGTGCAGTGGGTTTTGTCTCTGCCTTATTGATTAGGCCGCGCGGCCGAGGGACAAGGGAAAAGGGAAGGGGGAGAAGCCCGCGTGTGCTGTCCACGGGCTAGGGGGCGCTGAAGGGCTGCGCGTACGGTGCTCACACTCCCTACGAAAAAAGAGCTCACAAATATCACACATTTTTAAATCTCAGCGACTTACAATATTTTTCGAATTAAACATTGAATGCTTTAAAATATGTCTGTTTTTATAATATTATTTTATTTTTTATTTAATAGGTAATTATTACATACAAATAAGAGAACGTGATGCTGTGGCTAGGCCGAAGGCCATTACAATGCCTACATTCTACCGCGTTCTAACCTTTCGTATTCTGGTATTCACCCAAATGGTCTTTTCATCGCATCAATGCCGCGGAAAAGAGACCATTAGGTACGGCTGAGGAAAAAACCCCTGAAGGGAGAAAAACCTGCCGTCAGAAGCCGAGTACATGCTAGTCTATCAGATTTTTGTTTTTAAACTATTTATTTGGCGCGGGCGTCAGGCATTCTCCTTCCAGTGTTTGGCCTCCTCAGCACCTGAAATCAAACAGCGCCACAGAAGATCGTCCACACCAACGCCTCTGCCCTAACATTTCCGATTCCCACTTCCCTTCGCCCCCTAATGTGTTTTATTTTAACTGTTTCCTTTTATTTTAATTTAATTTAGTTTTATTTTAATTTATTTCATTTATTTTAATTATTTTAAGTTTATTTATTTTATTGACTTATTTATCTACTTATACTTAGCAATTGACTACAACTTATTACTTTTTTCTTTCTATTTTTTCTTTTTTTGCACTGTTTACTAACCTAACATAACTTACTTACTAACTTAATTATTGTTAGTTTATTGACTTATTATTTGTTTCTCTCCAGTCTAGGCTCTGCTCGTACTAACCAGTGCTGTTTTCCCACTCCCTAATTTCAGTTTCTCTAATGATCCGAACCTTTCCTAGAAATGTTCCTAATTCTTTCATGAATTTAGATCTTTCATCACCTAAAATATTTTGGGCGAGCGTTACGTTCCTATGTTGGAAGTAGTAATTTCCCATTCCCATCGATTTTCCGTTTTTATAATATGAAACGCCGGTGGTCTATTATATGAACTAATCGTCAGCCAGCGCGCGAAATTGTTAATTTGTTTGATTCTAGTAAATCGCTCTGATTGAAAATGAAACTTGCCCATCCTCAATTCCCGGCCAATGAATGCGAGATAATGGTGAGCTCTCAGCAGGCCTTCTCGGAATTCTTCCCAGTTTTTCTGTTATTAATTTCACCACTCAATTCGTTCATTTATCCCATCATTCTTCATTCATCTCATGATTATCTCTGTCAGCTACAAATTAATCACTCTTGAACTTCATCTCAGAAGTTGCAGACCCCCTAAAGTCCAATAAATAATAATTAATTCATTGTTGAGAATAATAAATAACTCACGAACAATAAAAAATAACTAATTCATTAATACATAATTCATAATACAAAGTAAATAACTAATTCGTAAATACAAAGAAAATAACTAATTCGTACATACATAGAAATAACTAATTCGTACATAGAAATAACTAATTCGTACATACATAGAAATAACTAATTCGTACATACATAGAAATAACTAATTCGTAAATACATAGAAATAACTAATTCGTAAATACATAGAAATAACTAATTCGTAAATACATAGAAATAACTAATTCGTAAATACATAGAAATAACTAATTCGTAAATACATAGAAATAACTAATTCGTAAATACATAGAAATAACTAATTCGTAAATAGATAGAAATTACTAATTCGTAAATAGATAGAAATAACTAATTCGTAAATACATAGAAATAACTAATTTGTAAACACATACAAATAACTAATTCGTAAATAGATAGAAATAACTAATTCGTAAATAGATAGAAATAACTAATTCGTAAATAGATAGAAATAACTAATTCGTAAATAGATAGAAATAACTAATTCGTAAATAGATAGAAATAACTAATTCGTAAATAGATAGAAATAACTAATTCGTAAATAGATAGAAATAACTAATTCGTAAATAGATAGAAATAACTAATTCGTAAATAGATAGAAATAACTAATTCGTAAATAGATAGAAATAACTAATTCGTAAATAGATAGAAATAACTAATTCGTAAATAGATAGAAATAACTAATTCGTAAATAGATAGAAATAACTAATTCGTAAATACATTGAAATTACTAATTCGTAAATACATAGTAAATAATTCGTTAATAGATAAATAATAAATACATATTTTGCCAAGATTTTACTAGTAGCACGAAGTGGGCGCTCACAAGCAGCGCGCATTGAGAGTGAGTGCGGGGAGGGCGGATGGCTACTGCGGGAGCGCAGGGCTTGAATTTGCGCGGTGACAGACAGACGACGAGGTGACCGCCGGCGGCGACAGGGGCTGCAACTGGGCAACACGTTGCCAGGATGTGGGGCGAGGCAGTGCTGGCGTGTGTGTGTGTGCGTGTGACTGTGGTGGCAGCGTGGACACGGACGCGACCTCCCGCAGCGAAGGTGGTGAGGCGAGGGCGCGTGGCAACACGTGAAGAAACTAGTGAAGAAAAAACATGTACTTCCTAGTCTCGAACTTTGCCGCAAAATTACGAAATTGCGAAAAGTAGTCAAATTTTCGAAATATTGTTCTTGACCTTGTTTCAAAATTTATCTTTAACCTTGATTTTTTTCATTTGAATTTTCCCCCCCTAAAGTCGAGTTGAAGATAAAAAAAATCTTTGTAGTATTCATATGAGTCTCTGATTTATACTCAATGATAATGTACTCGTTTCAATCCTGATTATTTCCTGATTTACTCATTATCTCTTGCTGTTCTAAATTTAATGTACTCATTTGAGCACAGTGGGCCTGAAAGGATTAAGGAGCAGTTTCATGAAGGGGAAAAAATCTTCATCTTTAATATTTTCGTTGCAGAAAGATTCCTAAAAAATGTGAAATTTATCAATTTTCGAATAAACAAGGATTTTCAACGAACTTGAGACCTGCGCCATTCTCTTAAACATCCTTCACACTATCCAGTACAGAATCTAAGAAAACACGATGGAGCCATTAAAATGAAAAAAATATGCTCCAGAAGCTACATGTAAAGTACCCTCCAAAATTAAAATATCGGTTTCAAATTTAAGGGGCCACGATAACCCGTTCAATTAGAAAATATCAAATTTGGAGAAAATCGGTTGAACGGTTTAGCCGCTAGCGTTGCTGACGGACGGTCGGACGGATGGTCGGAAGGTCGGACGGACGGACGGTCGGTCGGACGGACGGTCGGACGGACAGTCGGACGGACAGTCGAACGGTCGGTCGGACGGTCGGACGGTCGGACGGTCGGACGGTCGGACGGTCGGACGGTCGGACGGTCGGACGGTCGGACGGTCGGACGGTCGGACGGTCGGACGATCGGACGGTCGGACGGTCGGATATCTGATGGTCGGATGGCCTGGATCTATTCGGAGCACGGACGGCCCGGATCTGGTCTGACTCCATTCGGGATCTGCGGATCTGGTCGGACCTGGGTTCAGATCCATTCCACTAACGGACTAACGGACGGTCGGAAGTGGTCAGCGGTTCGGGCGGTCGGCGTATCGGGCGGTCGGGCGGTCGGGCGGTCGGACGGCTCAGATCGATGGTTTGGAAGGTCGGACGACGGACGGTCGGTCGGACGGACGGTCGACGCGGACAAGAATCGTCGGACGGTCGGACGGTCGGACGGACGGTCGGATTGTCGGACGGTCGGACGGTCGGACGGTCGGACGGTCGGGCGGTCGGGCGGTCGGGCGGTCGGGCGGTCGGGCGGTCGGGCGGTCGGGCGGTCGGGCGGTCGGGCGGTCGGGCGGTCGGGCGGTCGGGCGGTCGGGCGGTCGGGCGGTCGGGCGGTCGGGCGGTCGGGCGGTCGGGCGGTCGGGCGGGCGGGCGGTCGGGCGGTCGGGCGGTCGGGCGGTCGGGCGGTCGGGCGGTCGGGCGGTCGGGCGGTCGGGCGGTCGGGCGGTCGGGCGGTCGGGCGGTCGGGCGGTCGGGCGGTCGGGCGGTCGGGCGGTCGGGCGGACGGGCGGTCGGGCGGTCGGGCGGTCGGGCGGTCGGGCGGTCGGGCGGTCGGGCGGTCGGGCGGTCGGGCGGTCGGGCGGTCGGGCGGTCGGGCGGACGTGGCTGTGGCGAAAGAAGCGGATATGTGGCTATGAGTGGTAGACGAGACCGGTAGTGATGACGGTGGCGAGCAAGTGAGTGCGTCAGCGTGAACGACGCTGAGGGCATGGGAGGGGGCGGGACTGCAGCGACGGGGACAAGCTACGGGGAACCTCTTCTTCTCTCCGGGTAACGCCGCGTCGCAGGATGAGCGGCCGACGTTTCGCCTGAAATGTTACAGGCTTCCTCAGGGCAAGCGCAAAGGAAAAACGTCGGCCTCCCACCCTGACAAGCGATGTCACCCGGGTAGCAGAGATAAAACAGTCGATTTCGGTTATAGTGAACTCAGTTAAAGTGAACTCTCGGTTATAGTGAACTTACTGGTCCCGTTTGACGTACATTACAAATAAGTATAAGAAGATTCGGTTGTAGTGAACCTGAACCTCGGCTATAGTGAACATAGGAAATGAACGGAATGCGGATCTCGTATGTTATTAGGCGAGTAAAAGCACCTTCGGAGATTGGGGCGGGGTTCCAAAGTGCTAGAGGCATTGACAGGTATCAAGACTTCATTTAAGAATCTAGAGAAATTAGTAATGAAAAATTACCGACCAAACAAATGAAAATGATTGATTTTTTAAGGACAAAAAAAGATGAAGTTCGAGCTATTAATGTATTTTGCTGTACCTCTGTATTTCACAAATCAATAATGGCGAAATTCTTTTTAATTTTGACATCCTCGGATATAGTGAGCCAAAAATGTTAGTCCCCAGAAGTTCACTATAACCGGAGTCGAATGTATGACTCGAGCCGCAGAAGTTTACGTTTACAAGCTATGAGGAAGTGGTGACGGTAGATGGCTATGGAGAGGTGGCTATGACGACGGCGGCGGTGGGGGAGGTTGTTAATTAGCTGCCGGCCTTTGACCGGGAGGCCCTAGGGTTTGAGTCCCGACAGTGGCAAGTTTTTCGACACCGGCTAGGTTGAATTCGGCCGCTGTCTAGAGAAAAATTCTAGTTCCCGGCTGCTCCTATCAGTAATCTTCTATTGTTTCTTCGATGAGCGCCAGGCGAATGCCGAAGCAGTACCCGAACAAACGGGGCACGGAGCACGCATGTTCTTTCCTCTTCCTTGTTTTTAACTTATCCCTTACTTACACACACACTTAGATGCACTACACTACCACACATTTCGGGATACCAGTCGGGAACCTAGAATTGTCCCGGCTGCGGCGGTGCCCTAGTGGTGTGAGATACCTCGTTGAGGAAATCCCCGATTGTCGGCGTGTAGGTCGGCGCCGGATATCACCATTGAGGAGGGGAAGATCCCCGCAATCTCCTGAAGAAAATGCAGGCACTACTTTTACGGCAGTAACGAACTTCAAAGTTGAAGCGCCCGGAATCACTAACACAGAGCAACAAAAAAGTGGGGTATACGATGATAATTCTGTATTTACTAAACTAGAGCTGATGGGGCAAAACTAATGCGATTTTTTGCAATCAGTGACATTGAAGTACCCAGGAAAAAGTTTAATATCTTAAGCATCAAAATGTGTGTTTACCAGTGTTATCAATCAATCTCGGAGGTTCTGTGCTTCCCCTGGCTCGCATGGAACCTGCTTCAACTAGAAGTATTACTCACCTCATCCCCGGACTTCTACGAGCCTCCCGAGCCAGAGATAACGTCGGGGCTCACGATGTAATTGATTCGGCTGCGCAGATACGATCATTACTCCGTCTCCGCGCAGTTCCAAGCACAAGGTCTGCGTTAACAATATACACACAAAAAGCCCACCTAGGAAAACAGAAGGAGTAAGGTGAAAAGCCCCATAAAAACCTTGTACGATGGAGCACAAGTTGGAATCCTGACTTCAACATCTAGTTTGTGTAAAAGTGTTCACGATTTCAAACGTAGTTCAAAACATGGCGATTGTATAAAAAGGACCCTCGCATACGGAGTGATTCTAAATTAAGTTTCGAAGCTTTGGAAGTCATCGGGGTCACGATATAAGTTGGGTGTGATATTCTGTTCTTCAAATTCGTAAGCGTATTCCTACCAGGAAAGAAAAATGACGTGGTCTTTGGTGAGAAAACTTTCGATTTACACGGCCCGAGGGCGGCGGTTCGATGCCATGAAGGGAGTAACTTTCTGTGTACGAAAGCGATGACTCTAGGTAAACAGCGAGGGTGACGCGTTTATCATTGTCTGCGCGACCAATGTGCCATGCGTTGTGTGCTTACATTTCACTAATTGATTGATTGAGTAGTGATTCCTCGCGGGTCAACGGCTGTCACTATTCCCGTAAGTCGAGTGCATTTTCCCCTCGAGATGTGGTGGAGATCATCCCCCGTGAATGGTGAGATTGGGCACTGTCTTTCATGTCCACTAGCGGGGTTTTCTCCAACCATCTCCCACCAGTGGGTCACCGCCCCAGCCGGGACAAGCTTTAACCTCCCGACTGGTCTCCCGAAATGTGTGGTAGTGTGTGAGAGAGATTACACAGTAAGAAGGCGGGGCTAGAAGGTAAGGCAGGATAAAGGAATAAGGATGGCTTAATAAGGAAGGCAGGCTGGGAAGAAGTGGGGAAGTGAAGGGGTCAGCCATGGGGGCTTAATGGGCGGCTGGGCTGGGGCTGGCTGCTGAAGGACATGTATGCCGACGAAGTGAAGGGCTATGAAGAAGGGCAAAGAATATAACATGGCTTGGGAAGGGACAAAGAAGAAGGCTTGAATGGCGGAAGGAAGGAAGGAAGAAGGAAGTAAGAAGAAGTGGGGCGAAGGGCGGGGGCGAATGGCGGGGGCTAATGATAATAATGTATGGCACATGGAAGCACATAATGACCATGGTTGAAGGCAAATAATGGCAAGGCCACGGGCTGGTGGGGCCAGTCCATGGAAGGAATGGGCGGGGAAGCAAAGCATGGAAGGGCTGAAGGCTAAAGGAATATGGTGGGGCGAAGGGCGTGAAGGAAGGAAGCATGCTGTGTGGCGAAGGTCAAAAGGAAGGGTGGGGTGTAGGAGGGGTAAGGGAAGGGCGGGGTGCTACGGCTGGGGGGCAGAAGGAAAAGAATATGAAGGAAGGCGAAAAGTGAAGGGCGGGGTGGGTGCGAAGGGGGTGGGTGAAGGGCGGGGAGGCAAGCGGCGGGGTGCGAAGGGCGGAAGGTGGAAGGGCGGGGGCGCGAAGGGCGGGGGGCGCGAAGGGTGGGGGGGGCGAAGGGCGGGGCGAAGGGCGGGGCGAAGGGATGCATCGGTGGTGACGTTGGCGACGACTCTGCCCCAGAGGAGGTTGAGAACGAAGAGAGGGAGGCGGAGCGACGGGCAGGACGCGCGTATGATACGCGAGGACTTGACGTATCTGACTATGGCAAAGTCATAACCATGGACGTGACCGGCGGCCAGAAGCACAGAGCTGTCAACATTATTGGTATTTGTATCGTTTTAAAATGTATCGCACATTACGGAACAACTTTCATGATATTGATTTTGAACACAAGAAATGCTGAAAGTAGATTTATAACTTCTACATTTAAAGTTGTTAGAAGATTCTTACGCGTAGATGCAAGTCATGGATAACATTTTAAATGGCTCAAAAATCAATATCATTGAGTAGACTCAAATAAAATGTGAATAATGACTGGAATAATGAAACTGAAAACATTCTAAACCGAAGTCAATTGGTTAAAAAATCGTTCAACCAATCTAAATGTATTTCCAACGGGCGGTCAATTCATTTATTAGAAGAGATATCATAGTCCTGGGCCAATCATTATTAGTTTTTACTTCTGTTTTAATCTATGCATGGGGTTTGAAACTGAAACAAAATAAAATAGGCTGTAACTAATTAAAATTTTAATTAAAATTTACAAATGTGTATTGAAATGTTACAAAAAGAGTAACCAAGGAGGCATGAGATATAAGCATTGTAATCTTTTGACGAAAAAAAACAACTAGGAAAATGAACTAGATGTTGCAATTGCATCGGAGGCGGTGGCGGAGACGAGCTGTTGGAGTAGATCTAGGACAAAGTTGGGCGAGGGGGGGATGATGCGGGTGGCTAGAGACGGTATCGGCCGAGCCGGTGGTGACGATGATCGGGGTGGCGTCAGAGGCGGGAGGCAACACGGCTGGCAGCGCCGACGTGGCTGGGACCGGCGGAGGTAGCAGGTGCATAGGTAGTGATGGAGATTGAGAGGAGGGGGCGGATGAAGCGAAGGGACGAAGTAGGGGATGGTGACGACGTAGAGGATAGTGACAAGGTGGTGGATAGTGATGAGATGGGGGGTTAGTGACGAGGTAGGGGGATAGTGACGAGGTGGGGGGATAGTGACGAGGTGGGGGGATGGTGACGAGGTGGGGGGTAGTGACGAGGTGGGGGGATAGTGACGAGGTGGGGGGATAGTGACGGGTGCGTGGGAGTCTGCGGGGGTGGCAGCCGGGGTACCGATATAGACGGTGTAGACGTGGGTTTGGGAGCGTGGGTTTGGGAAGCGTGGGTTTGGGGCATAGTGGGGTGGTTGCGGGCGGGAGGCGTAGCGTGAGTGCGTAATTTGGGGAGCGTAGCGCCGAGGGAGCGTAGCGCCGAGGGAGCGTAGCGCGGAGGGAGCGTAGCGCGGAGGGAGCGTAGCGCCGAGGGAGTGTAGCGCGGAGGGAGAGCGTAGCGCGGAGGGAGCGTAGCGCGGAGGGAGCGTAGCGCCGAGGGAGCGTAGCGCCGGGGGAGCGTAGCGCCGAGGGAGCGTAGCGCCGGGGGAGCGTAGCGCTGGGGGAGCGTAGCGCTGGGGGAGCGTAGCGCTGGGGGAGCGTAGCGCTGGGGGAGCGTAGCGCAGGGGGAGCGTAGCGCCGAGGAAGCGTATCGCTGTGGAGTGTGGCTGTGTGGGAGCGAGACGTAGGCAGACTGTGCGGCGCGGGCGGCTGGGGGTGGGCGTGGCGAGCTGCAACGGTGTACGTAGTGGGTTTTGCGCGGGCGGTCCGCCTGAGCTCTTGATTACGCCGCTCCGTTGCCACGCGCGCGCCGCGCCCTCGGACTGGGGTTTTGCCGCCGCTCGCGAATCTCTGCGCGCGCGCTCGCTCCCCCTCCCCCACCCCCTCCACGGTCGACTTCGACGAAGGGGGCGCCGCATCGAGCCGCACTCATGCACCGCTCGCCAGCACTTCCTATGCGCCAGAACCATTGTCAAGGAAAGTCCATACAACGCGACCATGTTGCCCTTCAGTTTTAATCAACACTTTCACGCATTTTCCGCCAAATTATAGGAATAAACGTATTCCTGTAACGGCGAGCGTATTACATAGAAATGTAATTATTTGTTTATGTTTGGGTTTAAAGAAAAACATGGAAAAGTTTTGCATTTAAGGTATTAGAGAAGAATGAAAGATTCGAACTTCACAAAATTTGGGATTTGTTCCAGGTTTTGTATTTAAATATTATCTTAGTAACACGTAATTAAATGTCAGATCAAATTACATGTAGTGATTTGTGAATAACATATTTTCTACCTCAGAATAAAAAATGCAACTCTATAACATGTTTTCAGAATTCAGAAAGTTGATTTCAAATAAATGCTTATTTCATGCGATATAATGATAGCAAATAACCACATTTCGGTTTTTTGTGTATGTAGTTAATCAGACCGTATTTCTTGATGGTGGGATCTCTGGGATTTGATTTCTGTTTTTTAATATAATTATGTCCCTACGCTCCATCGTCAAAGTGCATTTATGGCTATTGGGGTGTGAACTGTTAGGATTAAAGTTACCTTCTCTATCTAAAGGATCTTTACTAGCTGCTTGTGTGCAAAGAATGAAGTTTCATTTTACTTACATCGAAAATTTGATCCATTTTTAGTTTTTTAAATTAATGTATTTTTAGTCTTATATTAACCAGGGTCTTTGGCAAATAATGTAATATTCCTTTTACTTATTTAAAAAGTGGACATAAGATGGGACATAAAAGTGGACATAAAAGTTTATAGAAATAAACTTTTATAAAATTATCCGGGCATACCCTTAATGCGCTGACTATACTCATGTAGTGTGGAGGCGTTTGCCTATTGGGAACGCACGTAAAAATGTAGGCCGCAATGCGCACGTATAGGCCACGTGCTGTCGGATTTTCCGCGCACATCAAAGGAATTTGCGGCGCAAATCAGTTGTAGTGAATTCGGGACGCGTTCGTGTATATTGTTTACTAAATGTGACATAATCTCGCAAATGTTCTATACCGCGAAGAATTGCGAAGTGTTCATTGTAGTGCACCACCTCATAATGAAACTAGTGGTGCTCCAAAAGTACTTTGTCTCATTATTTCTCACTGCTCCGCTATATTATACTTCTTCATAAACCTGCAAGAGGGTTTTCAACCAGCATAAATGTTTTCCGCTCCAAGTCCCAATCTCAGATCTTCAGTTAACTCGCCGTCACCCATACCACTACGCCACAGAAGTGCCGTATGGAACCAACTCCAGTCGAAGCTTACAAATATAAATGCTCGCTTTATGTATAGTGCACTCAAAAATCAAATTATCCGTTTGAAGCACTCAAAGCCTCGAATCATTTACATCCATTGGGGAATATCAATTTTCGAGAAAATCGGTTAAACGGTTTAGGCACTAGGGTTGACCACAGACCAACAAATGGACGTTTTGCCGTCAGTCACTTTTTCGGTATCAAGGACCCATAAAACATGCATTCTGGAGACACTACGATTTAGAATTTTTTTACATATATTAAATGGATTTATCCACTTTTTCTTTACCAGGTTCCGGCAACAAGAGTTTTTCTGCCGAAAATTTCGCAGTTTTTCGGCGCATGATTACATAATTTCCCCTTCTTACGAAGTACCTTCGTAAGGGCAGTGAGAAACGCAAAAATTGGATGTTGCTATATGCACACTGTTAGAAAGTAAGATGTTGAAGAGGTGAGCGGATAAGATAATACATTGCATGTTATAAATGACTAGAGGACTTTCTATACTCATGTACTTCTACGATTTCGTTACAGTGTTCGAGAATAATCTAACAGGCAAATAATGGTATCTTGCATACAGTAAGATAAATATTAAAGTAGTGATATCCGAAATAATTTTGATAAAACTGATGTATTCGCTTTTTAAGGGGAATGGACTAATTAATGACCGGGCGATGTGGCTCAGTACATCAGCTGATGCAACTGAAATGCGTTTGATCGGGAAGTCCTATGTTCGAGTCCCGACTATAGCAAAATCTTCGACACTTGCTTGTCAGCTGGGTCGAATTCAGTCGCTGTTTGGAGGAGAATTCTAGCGGACGGCTGCTAGCTGCACACACCGGCTACACATACTTACACTAACATGCATTACACTACCCCACATGCTGGGAGACCGGTCGGGAGCTTAGAGCTTGTCTCGGCTGGGGCTGTGCCCCGCTGGTGGGAGATACCTGGTTCAGGGAAACCCCACTAGCCGACGGTAGGTCGGCGCCGGATCTCGCCATCCGGCGGAAGATCACCGCCATCTAATGATGAAAAACATGCACTACAATTACAGGAGTACTTTGGTAGTTGACGTGCCCGGAATTACTAACAACCAACCAACTATTTAAGGAACATTTTAATTATTGTGTTTCGAAAACCAATAGCTCTAAGTTTGTCCTCGGTAAATCATTTGGGGGAGGGAGGAGGTCGATTGATTATGTCAGCGGTCATCCTCTTTTGTGCCGGCATTCAACCGTTGTGCTCGCAAGCGCGGAACCCGTCAACCGGATTTCATGAAATGGATTTTATTTGATCTAAAAAACCCACAAACTATCTAAACCTTTGCAATTTAAATGGGAGCAGACATGCGAAAGTTAAAAGAGCATTTGTACATAAACATGTCATGCAAAATCACAATATATGTGCGTCAAAGGTCAGAGGATTGATGAAAATGGAAAATATCTAAAAGCCAGGAGTCCAAATTACCGTACCTAGCGCACTGGTGTAGAGAGCGGTTGAGAACAGAGAAGAGGATGGAATGAAGGGCAACGCTTCTACGCAGGGTTGCTAAATTGGGGGATTTTGCCCCTAAAATGGGGAATTGTTTCGTTGTGGGGAATGAATGCCGAGCATAATTAAATGGGATATGTTTGGCGATTTTTTTGGGGGAATTATTTTCATCCGAAGTAGAGATAGAAATATCATTCTCTAAATTATTATGAGTAAAAAAATACACATTTTTCTCTCTCATTTTTATGTATCAAAAGTAGAAAAATAAATGACAGGCTTCGAGAAGGAAAAAACATGAGTAAAGCTAGGTTACGGTTTCGAGCAGCTCAAGGAGGATGACTGGTTGATTTGAGTTATTTGAATTTACAATTATATTTACTTGTAATGGCATTTGACGTAAGTCAGCTATTACGGTGTCATCCAGTTGGGAGCAATAACGTCATTACCGTGACATCATTATGGTGACGTTCAAGCTCCCGATTTGATGACACCGTAACAGCTAATTAAACGTCCAGTGCTATTATAAATAAATCGAAGTATGAGGGGGGAGCCAAAGGAATCGTTAGGCCTCTGAGCAACAATTTGGAGAAAATTTTTCGTTTCAAATTTGGGGAAGTTTGTTTCATTGGAGAAGTTATTCGGGGAAATTTCGTCGTACTGGTTGGGGAAAAAGCTCGCAAGTCATCTGGGAACTCTGGTCCACGCAGCGATCAAAACATCTATGTCACTCCCCCGGATCAACGCTTCCATTAAAACGTAGCAGATGGTTCGGTCACATGGATTTCTGTTTATCCGTTGCAAGCTTAATAACATGAGGAACATATGAAACTGTATTAAATTCAGGACAAAACGCTAGTTTTGAGCAGTAATGTGGATAGAATTAGTGTTTCCTTATTATTTTCTTCAGTTTTTACAAATGAAACTAATGTTATTTGATCCGTACAGCATGCCTTTGGTGTATGTTCAGATACTTGAAAGATTCATAATTTGTTATAAACTAAATTTAAATGTAAATTTTATATATAAATGTAAATTATAATTATATTAAATGTAAAATTTATGTATAAACTAAATTCAATTGTAAAGTTTATATATTTTGATTTGCTGCTCCACACACGTAGTATGACTAATTCTTTCACTGATCGTGATTAGGAATAGAATGGACGTAAATAAATTAATATGGAATCGAACTCTATTCAAAATATTTAACAATTTTTGAGTATTTATTCCGAGTGCATTTGATGTAATGAAAATTGAGTTCTTTAGCAATGATTGAACCGTTTTTGGTTGCATAGTCCTGGTTAACTTCGTTCTTTCATTTGTTAATTAGTACCCTCCCATAAAATTTAATCACAGGAAAAACACGTAAAATCGAGCGTTATTCTAAAAGTTTAACCAAGAAATATATTAATTCCGTAAGAATTACATTGATGTTTCAATTTGACCCAGAGTTGCCAGGTTCTGCCACTATGTGCGCCATCGGCCAACTGAATCCCGCAGTGGTGCGGAAAAACTGGGAACTGTCCTGCATTGTCTCCAGGGGGCTTGATCTTGATTCCGCCAGAACCAGTTTTCGATCTTTGTTTGGTTTGCATTATTTTCATTCCGGGCGAGGAGGTTCATGTGTGAGCGATGAGTGTTGTGGCTCGGTATACTCCTTTCAGGGTTATTTTGGGGACTCACTTCGCTCACCTCCCCGCCACTCACAACGCCTCACCTCGCTCAACTTCCTGCCTTCATAACTGGTTTTCTCACCTCATCTCTCCACATCACACTCTCTCTACCTCACCATCTATCTATTTACTTTACATTTGTCTACCTCACCGTCTGTCTATCTGTCTACCTCACCATCTATCTGTCTACCTCACCGTCTGCCTATCTGTCTACCTCACCGTCTGTCTATCTGTCTACCTCACCGTTTGTCTGTCTGTCTGTCTACCTCACCGTTTGTCTGTCTGTCTGTCTACCTCACCGTTTGTCTGTCTGTCTGTCTACCTCACCGTTTGTCTGTCTGTCTGTCTACCTCACCGTTTGTCTGTCTGTCTGTCTACCTCACCGTCTGTCTGTCTACCTCACCGTCTGTCTGTCTACCTCACCGTCTGTTTGTCTGTCTACCTCACCGTCTGTCTGTCTGTCTGTCTGCCTCACCGTCTGTCTGTCTGTCTGTCTGCCTCACCGTCTGTCTGTCTGTCTGTCTGTCTGCCTCACCGTCTGTCTGTCTGTCTGTCTGTCTGTCTGTCTGTCTGCCTCACCGTCTGTCTGTCTACCTCACCTTCTATCTATCTGTCTACCTCACCGTCTGTCTATCTGTCTACCTCACCGTTTGTCTGTCTATCTGTCTACCTCACCGTCTGTCTGTCTACCTCACCGTCTGTCTATACCACTGTCTGTTTCTCTCTCTCTCTCTCTCTCTCTCTCTCTCTCTTTCTGTGTCACCGTCTTCGTGTTTCACCTCGCCCCTCCCCCGTGTAATTTCTTCTCCTGCGTGAAACGCCGTCGCCAGGAAAAGCGCCGGAGCCCGTCCGCGCCGCGCCGCCGCTAAAACTCCTCTTAAACCGCTCTGTTTGCCAACACCTCCGCCCAGATGCAGCCGGCGCAATTAACGTTTTCAACCCCGGCTCCTTTCATAACTTGCTCTCTTCCTTTCGCCGCGGCCGTGTCTTCTGGGCGGGATAATAGGGCCTTGCTATCACGCGTCGCAACTTGCGAGCGAGCGCACGCCCGTCCGCCCGCAGCGCCGCCCGCGGCCGCCAAGCCAACTTCGCCCTGCCTTCGCCGCCGCCGCCTTCTGCCAACGAAGTTGTTACAATTCGGCGATGCCTCTTAAAGCGGTGTCGCGCCCCCAGAAGTACTGACAGAGGGGGCGGGGCAGGGCGCTACGTGAAAGGAAGGGCTAATTTCTCAAACTTTCCGCTCTGAGTGAGTACCTGCGTCGGAACGGCCTCAGCGGCGGAAAGCTGCACTTTTGGTTCCGCCCCCTCTCCGCATTCTCTCTCTCTCTCTCTGTGTCTCACTCTTTCCGCCGCTCTCTCTCCCTCCCTTCGCGAGTAATATCACCGCTACCTTTGTCGCGCCTTTGTGATGCGGTGCATTGAAATTTGAGCATGTAATTCCGCCGGACGGCCCCGCCTGCTCGCTCTGCTCTTCCAGAAGTGCAGCGGCGGGGGGGGGGGCAAATTTAAGAGGAACTTTTTAAGTAGATTTTAGTTTTAAACTCGGTTTCAACCTTCACTCCCTCCCTCTGTCTCTCTCCCTCCCTCGTGGTCTAGGTAGAAGTTTGGCTCCGCGAATGTCCGGGTTTCGTTATCTTACTAGAACTTGGCGCCTCTCTCTCTCTCTTCTCCGTTTCATGCAATGCGTTAAATTTTGACGACCCGCTTTCGGGGGCTAAATTAATTTGGGAGTGAACTTGCTCAGTTAGCTCCGAAGCTAATCCGACGCTGTTAACCGCCAAAGCGGCGCCGTGCCGGGCGGGCTGCGCGCGAATGTAAGCAGCCTGCTACAAAGCGGTCGGAAAATGCTTAAATATGCGCCGGCCGCCCCGTCAAAGCCAGATTCCTCCCCGTCGCGGCCTGAACCTTCGGGTGTTGTACTGTTAAAAGAGAATGTTTTACGCACAATGGGATGTGCGAAATCCGTGTGAAAATTTCATTACTGCCAGCGTTGCTACATAGAGAGGATTTCGTTTCCGATGAGACAAATTGAAATGACCTTCCCAACGGCAAATCATCGACGGTGCAGACGCTGTGTACGGCCAATTTGGGGCTTTAATCAATTGTGGTTGTGATACTTACTGTATGGAATAAACATGAACTTTATCATCTAATGAAATAAATTTATATTATATTAATACCAAGTAAAATATAACATTTTACAAAATTAATTGTTTTTATACTAGAACAGTTTTTTGCCTCAAAAAACTGTTTATACATCTACAAGTTTTGAAAAAAGTTGTTAGTTGTATTTGTTTTTATTTCACTAACTCCACTTTAAAATGGGACATGATGTTACAAGTTACTTATAGGCAATTTTCCTCAACTGCTTGAAATTCTAGAGAGTAAGAAATCCATAGAATTGTGCATAATAACTTTGTCCTCTTAGTCGTACATTTTATACAAATAAGTTTTAACGTAGCACAGTGAAATACGCAATGAAAACTACTAAGGAAATTCCAAAGAAATTCTAAACTTTTATCATTTACATTTTGAAAGTCAGAGCTGGTCAATTAAAATAATTGTAGCTGCCTATAAACACGGAGTAATACTTGTTTATGCACTGTAAAACTGGGTGTAATACTTGTACACCCACAGAACAACTGTTGTTATTTAATAAGACCCATTTATAATTTTTAAACTTTTTACTACAAACTTTATTGATGATATAAAAAGTGTATGACAATTTGAAAGTTTTCTGTTGATGACAACAAACATCGGTAAATCAAAAGTTCACACAGCCTTTATATTTTTAATTATCTTCTCTCTGATTCGTAACCATAGTTCATTTCATTATTAGATTTCGTTCACAAGAAAGGAAGTCAGTTTTTAACAACGTAAACCAATGCATTTGTGATAAAGATAACACGAGATGCGTAAACCAGATGAAACTGTCCGTTATCCCAAACGTGTAATGTATTATTTTACCCACGTACACATTTTGAATAACGAGTGAGCTTGGAGAAGCCGGAAGCGAACCTGGGAATCTGAATATCTGTATGCGGAAGTTTGTTTATTCTCCAGCCCGAGCACGTAATTACAGCTCCTTGTGTTACTAGCAGCCAACCTCCATCGTACAAAATGAATAATCGATGCGAGCATATCCATTTGGGGACATAAGGAGCGGCGGTGAGTTTTGCCCAGGCCTCAATTCGATTTTCCCGTTAAGCCCGTGCATTTTTAATGTCCCGGCCCGGAATGAGCCGGTTGCGTTGCGGTAGTGGTTTGGCGGGGAAGAGGAGAGAAGAAGGGAGGGGAAGGGAAGGGGAGGGGGCGGGGACGGAGACTGTGGCAGGGGTGGGGGACGGGGATCCGCTTACGGGATCGGCGCGTCGTTGTTTTCCCTGCAGGGCTGCGTACTTCAAATTAACCATTCTACATTACATCCAGGCTACAGTACGTTGTGTAATTTTGTGCATTGTTTTATGCCTTAGAGCACATTTTGTATTGTATTTGTATGTTCGTCGTGTAAGTGGGGAAGCCGGGAATTTGCGTAATAAACGTAGGGAGGGAAATGAAGCTTTTATGTGATCCATCCTGTTTTTATTTTCGCGCATTTTGCGATCTTCAAAATTAAAAAAAAATGCATAAAAATTTCATGAAGATTGTGATGTCTCATCTTGTTATAAAGTTACACGAAACGCTACCTAGTGGTTTTTTGCATTACACTTAATTTGATGATAATATGATCGTGAGCGGCAGTTTCAATTCACTGTTTTAATGTCGTAACTGTCGTGACTTTGGACAGGTGGTAGGCCGGCTGGATAGTGGAATTCGACCTAGCTGCGAGCGACCTAGCTGAAAATCTTGCTACTGTCGGGACTCAAACCTGGGACCTCCCAGTCAGAGACACTGCAGTGACATCAGTTGATACACTGAGCCATCTCTCCCAGTCTCACTGCCGAGATCCAAATAAGGTTTTTTCGAATATATCTTAAGTCTGTCGCAGATTTATTGGGATATTATTGTGGATACGTAACAAGAAAAATATTGAACTAACATTCTTACCAGTACTAGAGCTGAAGCTCTTCGTACCTTCAATCAATAAGCTCCGCAGGAATGAAATGGAACAGCTAGTGTCGTATCAGGAAACTTTATTCTACGATCGAGAACACTATTGAATCATAATAATCCTCTCAGTGATGGAAAAGTAAAGTGAATTAATTTTTAATGTAATTTAAACAGAAATGTCGGAGTTACTTTTCCTTCATTCAAAGCCTTTTCTTTTAATTGCGAGCTGTCGCAGCTGGTAAAAAGTCAAAAAACTCCAAGCTGGTAATGATTCACATATTTTAACTTTACTTATTTTGAAGGTGAAACAACATCATGATAAACATATGAAAACCTTCATGGTTTCATTGCAGACAAACGCAACTTAACGCAAATAAATCAAGTTGTTTCTCGACGCCTACTAGTTCCACTTCACGTTTGAACACTAAGATGAAGACTGGTGAAAAGTCTGGATAAAAAAGGGAAACATTATAATTTAGCCCACTTAACATAAATGTTAGCAATATTTGCCAAATTTTGATTTCTTTAAGTGATTTTTCAAAATTAAGTTTTCTTAAAAATCAGTTTAAAAATGTCGAACTTATTGTGTTGTATTGTGTTATGAACGATCTTATTGTCACATCAATAATTTATTCTAGCCTCTGGGGTGGCTCATGGGCAGTGTACTAGCTTCCCGTCCTGTGGTGCCCGGGCTCGATTCCCAGTCGAGGCAAAAATATAGTTGTAGCTTTCCTTTAAAAATCGTCCCAGTTTCTGTAGCTGTGTGACGAAGAAAAGCTCAAGCAGGCGGATCTTGCTAGTTACAGTGAAGAGAATAGATCATGTTCGCCTCATGTTGCTCTTACACCCAAGCATGGGAATTTAACTAGGCCCAGGCAAGGGGAACACTGGCTGGCGAAGTCGGACTACCGCCGAATACAATCATTTCTTCTACATGGTTATTCAGAAATTCTAGGTGAATCTATTTTCTAGCGTCAAAATTGCTATTAACTTCACCACTCAGATTTATTCAACGAGGCAGTATCACGCGAGCATGCAGAACCACCACTTTTTTTGCTGCAGGTGAAATGAACAGTATCAGTTCATTTCTTCATTTATTAAAATTCAAATAGGGGTTTCGTGCGCTCTGTAGCAAGTTACTCGTGCCTTTAGGCTACAGTAGTGCATCGATGTGTATTATATAAATATAAATTAACATTAACATGTAAAGTAGCAATACCACTGATTTGGTTAAATTAAAAGAACTCGTTTCCTGTAAAATTTTAGTGTGCAATACCCTGGCCATAGTGAAATTACTACGATGCATTACACCCTAGCTCGTTTCATTCCTCATTCCCCTTGAAACCATACTCTACAATTCATACCAATGTTATTATATATAATTTTAAACGTCAGTCCGATGGTGTTTGGATTTAGGGAGTTTAGTCATTTTTTACGAAGTTATGGTGCTAAGGGAGATACTCATGATACAATCCACTCTCTTCTTAAAAAATCTGCTATTAAAATATAGTGAAATTAATAATTTGGAAATATTCTCTCGTGTTCAATTATCTCACGAAATTTTATTTCTCCTTTTCTTCGAATACTTCGAATTGTTTTTATGTCATTTAGCGAAGTTCTATTTTGTACTCTATCATATTATTTCACTTAAAGCTTTTAACAAAAAGCAAATTAAAATAAACATATAAATGTTTTTGAGGAAAGCTGCATTAGAGTCTGCATATCGTTTTTGGTCCACTACCAGACACTATAGGAGACCGGTGGGGAGCTTGGAGTTGGTCTCTGCTGGGGCGGTGCTCCGCTGGTGGGAGATACCTGTTTGGTTGGAAACCCCACTAGCCGACGGTAGGTCAGCGCCGGTTCTCGCCATCCAGTGAGGGAAGATCACCGCCACCTCCCGAGGAAAAACAGAATGCACTACACTTACGGGACTAATGACCTCAGTAGTTGACGCGCCTGGAATCACTAACAATCAACCATCGGCAGTGAGGAAGACAATATAAATTCATCTTCTTTTTGTTAACACTGGAATCATAAATAGATGCACAGAAATATAATTCGTGAAATAACGGTCTTAGATGGATCAAGGCAGCAATTGATGTTGCTGCAGAGCGTCTGATCTGCAGGTCCGTGGATTCTAGACTGGACGGTAGCTGGACTAGATCAATAGTTGTGTGAAATTTAGCCGCTGTCTGGAGAAGAATCCTAGCAGCTGCCTGCACTGATCGGTAGTTTTCCGTGGTTTCTCTGAGCGACACCATGCAAATACCGGATTAGTACTCTAACAAATGGGCCACGGTCGGCGCGCGATCTTTCCTTCCTCTTCCTTGTCCTATCTTTACCCCTTTCACACACACACAGTTACATGTACTACACAACAATACATGCCGCGATACCAGTCGTGAGCTTAGAGCTTGTCCCGGCTGGGGCGATGGCCAGTAGGTGGGAGATACCTGCCTAAGGAAGATCCTGCAAGTCGGCATGCAGGTTAACACAGGATCTCTCCCTCCAGCGGGAGAATATTACCGCTATCTCGGGTGATAAAAACTTGCTCTTCACTTACGGGACCTTAGCAGTTGAGGCGCCCAGAATCACCAATCAATTTGTGAAATGTAAGCATACAAGGTGTGGCACTTTGGTTGTGCAGTCAACACTAAACGTGTCACCCTCGTTGCTTCAATAGAGTCATTGATTTAGTACAGAGGAGGTAACTCCCTTCATAGTATCGAGCTTCCACCCTCGGACCGTGAAAACCGAATGTTTTTTCATCAAAGACCGCAACATTTTTCTTTACAGGCAGGAATGCGCTTGCGAATTCCAAGGAACAGAATAACACACCGAAACACCACATCTTGACTCTGCTGACATCGAGAGATTCGAAAGTAATTTTGAAAGCTTCACATAGGAATGCTTTTTATGCAATCGCCGTGTTTTGAACTAGGTTTTAAAATGCGTAAACGTCTACACAAACGTCGATGTTTTTGAAAGGATTCTAATTTGCGCTCCCGCACTTTCGAACCGAAGTTTTAATGGCATTTCTTCCTTATTCCTTTTGCTTTTCTAGGAGGCCATTTTGTTTGCTCCTTTTGCTATCTCGCTACAAAGTAGAGAGAAAGTTATGGAATGCTTTGCGAAAAAACGCCGATTTCTCGGTAGAAAAACTCTTATTAAAGGGCCCTGAAAATGAAAAAGTGGATAAATCCAGTTGCTAAATTTAGAAAAGAAATCCTTAAAACTTGATGTAGTCAGAATTCATGTTTTGTGCGTCCTTCATACCGAAAAATTGAATGACGGCCAAACGTTAGTCTGTGAATAACGCTAGCGGCTAAACTGTTCAGCCGATTTTCTCCAAAATTGATATTCTTCAATCAATCTGGCTGATGTAACGGCTTCTTGAATTTGAAAGCGATATTTTAATTTTGGGAGGTACTTTACATGAAACCCCTGTGAAATTTTCAAAATTAAAAAAATATGGCGCCATCGTTTTTGATTAAATTTTGTTGTTGGATAGAGTAAAGGACGTTTAGGAGAATGGCGCAGGACTGATTTTCGTTGAAAACTCTTATTGTTCTAAAATCGCAGAAATTCAAAACTTTTTCGGCGTCTTTCTACAACTGCAATTATGGAGATAGAGATTTTTCCCTTAATGGAATCTGATCTTTAAAGATAGATTTTGAAATATGGTCATGAACAATTTTTCGAAACTTTGAGTACTCTTCGTTCGTGGAATTTTGCGTGAAAATACGGGCGAGAAAGTACGTTAGTTAGTTAATGCCATATTTACGTGGCGAGACTCGGGCCATCAGGCCCGCTCTTCCGTCTAACCTAACTTCGCTACGCTCCTTTCACCACCTAGCGGAGAAAGGAGGTATTATCTTGGGCGACGAAACAGGCGGATCTCAATTTTGCTCAGAGGCTTCTTTTAGGCTTGAGGATCTTTTACATGCAGTAAATCTACTAGATGGGACAACCGGTTTTACTTCCCCTCCGAAGGAAAGCGTACGAAGGATTTTTTAAAGTAGTGCTGTTTTAGTACTAGTTTAACATGTTCCTTGTGCTTAGAATTGCGGAGAGGCGTATCAATCTCGTCGGGTCCATCGACCTTCTCTCTAACTTAGTTTGCTCGTAGAGATAGGATCATAGGGTGAGTAATGCGTTTGAGGATAGACTAAGTTACGTGAGAGCCGGGGGAAGGAGGGGAACACCGAGAAATCCTGCCGAAAGCTTCCGTTATCCACCATAAACTCCGCATGGGGTGGCCGTGGATGGAAAAGCGAACGCGCTAGCCATTGAGCCACGAGGCCTCTTGCGTGCTGCGAGAGGGTGCGGGAGGCTCCGAAAAACCTCCTTCGCGCACCTCGTTGGTCAAATGGGCGTCGAGTCCTTGACCGAAGAGGGCATGCCATGTAAAGTGTGAGCTCAAATGATCTTTGCTGTCCGGATGACGCCGCGTCAAAGGCTATGTTTCGACCATCTGATCGTGGACGTCCCCGGTGGCAGATCAGCCCTGAGCAAGTCCCCAAGATGGTCGAAACGTCGCGGCACCATAGCCTTCGACGCGGCGTCACCCGGACAGCCAAGATCATTTGAGTGGAAGCCCACGACTTCGTGTTACTTCACCGGAAGAGGTTGTTCAATGCATCAACTGATGGCGCTGCAGTGCGTCTGACCGGAAAGTTCTAGGTTTAAGTCCCGACGGCTGCTGGATTTTCGTCGCGCTTGCCAGCTAGGTCGAATTAACTCGCTGTCTGGCGAGGAATTGTAGAGGCCGGCTGTTCTGATCGGTAGTTTTCCGCGTTTTCTTCGATCAACATCAGGCGAATGCCTGAGCAGTACTCTAACAAACGGGCCACGGACCTCGCGCGATCTTTCCTTCCTCTTCCTTGTCTTATCCTCACCCCTTACACACACACACACACTAACATGCATTATACTACCACACATGCCGAGAGACCCTTTGGGAGCTTAGAGCTTGTCCCGGCTGGAGCGATGCCCCGCTGGTGGGAGATACTTGGTTAGGGAAATCCCGCTAGTCGACGGTAGGACGCCGCTGGATCTCGCCGTTCCGCGGGGGAAGACCACCGCCACCTCACGATAAAAACATTCACTACACTTACGGGTATAATGACATCCGTAGTTAACGCGCCCGGAATCACTAACAATCATTCAATCAATCAATTAATCAAGTGTAACTTCGCTGAGTGCCGTTGCGCACGGAACTCGGCCTGTTTCGTGCGTGGTGCGTCTCGAGCGGGGCTGCCCTGGGAAACAAGTCTCAGATCCTCGGGAAGGGAAGTGCATGCGGTGGATTCTGCTCCACAGACACTTGTGGGCGGAGGATTGGAAATGGTGGGCGTGGAGGAAGGGGGCGAACGGGAGGGAAAGAGAAGATCAAAAGAATGAACCGGGATGCCGGGGCGGGAGTGTGTGGGTTGATACGGGGGTTTGTTGAAGCGGGGCTGCCCTGGGGAACAAGGCTCTATTCCTCAGGAAGGGAAGTGCATGCGGTGGATTCTGCTCCACAGGCACTTGCGGGCGGAGGATTGGAAACGGTGGGCGTGGAGGAAAGGGGCGGACGGGAGGAAAAGAGAAGATCGAAAGAATGAACCGGGATGCCGGGGCGGGAGTGTGTGGGTTGATACGGGGGTTTGTTGAAGCGGGGCTGCCCTGGGGAACAAGGCTCTATTCCTCAGGAAGGGAAGTGCATGCGGTGGATTCTGCTCCA